>BRDA01013640.1:10626-34191 GCA_036984385.1 Crenuchus spilurus | reverse complement strand
GTAAACTGCACTGTAAATGTTTAAAATCATATAATGTACATATTATTTACATATAATTAGTTTAAGCAGACTGTGTCTATTTTTGTGAATTTTCTTACAACTGTATGTGAAGGTATGACTGATGCACATGCTTATATTGGAGAGACATATGCTGCCATCAAGACAATGTGTTTTTCCAAAGTACTGACTAGCCTACAGTCCAGATCTGTATCCTATTGAAAATATCTGGAGCATCATGATTTAGATGATTTCAAATGTATTTCACAGTTTTTATTCCATTTTACTTTAAAGACTACAGTTTTTATTGCATTTTTAGAAAGTGTCCCTACTTTTCTGGAAATGAGGTTTGTATTTATAAAAAGATTGAACAATGTGATTAAATCAGAAAATTGTAATTATACATCACACAAGAACAGAGCAAATTTTCACCTTGAGCCTTCTCTGAGGCACAACGTCCCAGTCGATAGGCCTGAACCATCTGTGCTTTTTCACATCCTCTGCACCACCCTAAAGACCCAGAAAGTCAAAGGGTAGATATTATTATTCCAATATTCCCAACAGTATATACGTTTACAGTACAATTTTCTCTTTTCTGTACATTATCAGAAAATGAGCTACAGCACAGATACATATTTGTCACCCCAACATACGAGCAGCGTAAATGCACCATTAAAGGTCCAAAATCATCCAGCAATGTTATCAAGAGGGTCATTTAGTAAGCAAAACCTGCTCACAATGAGCTTTTGCACTACATGCTGTTATATTATCACATTGTGCAATGTTTGATTTAACATTCTTGTCCTCCTTCAGCAGCCCAATAAAACATTATTTAAGTATATTTGTTGGAAGAATTGTTTATTGCGACTATTAATAATAATTTAAAACATTTACTGTAAGACACAGCCTTTCCTTGCTTAATACTTTATATGTATTAGTCGTTCTGTAGTTTTTCTGCTTTGTGATGCGAGCCGAGATCTGAGAAACTTCTTCTGCCACCCATCATTATGAGTCACTAGTGAGTGTAAGTGAGTGCAGAGATCACTGCTGACACTGCAGAGACGCAGAGGTGCTGTGCTGTGTAAACAAACATGTCTCACTCATTTTCTAAAACAAAAAAATGAAATGGAGAAAGAAACAAAGCTCTTTGGACGGGGTTGTAATTTAACACTCTGCAAGTGAGGAAAGTGGCGAAAAAGACAAAAGTCACTGAAGTAGATCATCTGATCTTTAATGTAAATACACTTTATAAACCAGTTTATTTCTTTACATTCTCTTTTATTATGTATTATTATTTTTATATATATTTATACATAAGTACATTTTATGTATTTAAAAACATGTAACAAATAAAATGGGTGTGGGTTTTGGGAGTCTGGAGCAGATTAATAGCCTTTAAATTCATTTTAATGGGAAAATGTAATTTCATTCATTCATTCATTCATTCATTTATTCATTCATTATCCCACCCGCTTAATCCTTATCCGGGTCGCGGTTAGTCCCCTACCCCCTCACTGGGCGCAGGGCAGGGCATTACACTATTCAACCAAGCCAATCACTGGGCGTACACATATGCATGCACACACACACACACACACACACACACACACACACACACGTACGGACAATTTAGAGTACCCAATCCACCTGACCTCCACGTTTTTGGACTGTGGGAGGAAACCGGAGGAAACCCATGCAGACACGGGGAGAACATGGAAACTCCGGAAAATGTAATTTGATATTTGAAATTGAGTTATGAGCTCCATCACAGAAAAATTTTAACTCGTAAGTCAAGATTCCACTGTATAGCGTAACACTGTTTTTGTAAATAAAATCTGTAAAGTCTGCAGGGGACAAAAACTGCCTTTTGAAAATGTGCAGGGGACATATCCTAAACCCCCTTCCCCCAAATTACATCTGTGGATGACTCGCAGGGCCAAACAGATTTTGCGTTAATGGCACTATTTTAAAAAAAAATCACGTTAAATTGAAATTGAGTTAATGCGTTATTATCGTGTTAACTTCGACAGCTATAGTAAAATGTAAAAAAAAGCAGCAACAAAAAAACTAATATTGACTAAATACAGATACAAATACAGATACAAATACAAACTTTCCAATATTTTATGACAAAGTGTGTATAGTGCTTTGCTGTTTTATCAAATAATTACAGTTTAAAACATCTAAGCACTTGTTTTTCCAAGTCAGTTTCTTATTCATTCTATAATGTAGGCCAAAAAGAGAAATGAGAGTTGCATGTATTGGAAGTTAAAGAGACAAATGTGGGACTCTGAATGGTACAGATACAAAAAGTTAAACCCAAATAATCTTACTGTGGATAAAGCAAACAAGCTAATTGTGACTGAGCCCTTTTAAAGGATGCCTTTCACTCCCAGCTTCTTCTCCAAGTCTGTCTGTTCAGTTTTGTTTCCTGGGAAAAGTCCTGAAAGAGAGGCCCAACACAGGCAATGATAAGCTATTCCGCCCAAGATTACTTTTGTTCCTCTTAGGCCTGGGAAGCTTTTGCAGATGTTTGACCCTTCGAGTCAGCTCTTACTGAAGAAAATGTACTTTATCATAACAGTGGAGAGCTCAACGACTTAAAGCAGCCACTTCATTTAAGTTATTTTTAGCTTAACCCTGTACGACCTGGGCCTTAAAGGAGTGGCTCACTCAAAAATCATATTTTCACAATTTTCCACAGACTTCAAATAGTGTTGATTAGCCAAGAAACTGTTTGGAATCCAAATTTAGCTTATTTAGATTACAAATGTAGCTGTGAAGCTAAAGTTGCTAACAAACACTGAGACCCAATAGTCACCTAAATAGCCCAGTCATTTCATTTATAATAATTTCAGCTGGATGCTTGGACAATAACAATCCGTTGATGACTGGTGCTCTGTAGATTCTGGAAAAGTTTAGAAACAGCACCACCACTGCATTAAGACTGGCCTAAACAAATAAAAAAGTTCAGGGCTGGATCGAATTCCTAGTCCTCCACTGGTTTTAGTGTTGATCACCAATATCAAGGAAATCTGATCCAACATCAGTCTTCAGCCAGCTCTGCTGCTGTCTGAAGTGGCTGCCTGTAGCTTTGAGGGTTTATTACTTTTCATATCACAGTAAGTCTTACTGTGTCCTAAAATGCATTGACTGTAATTAATACTAGAAATTGACAATATTTGTGATGAATGCTATCTTCATAATGAACCTTTTAATGTTCTGCATGACTTTTTGGTAGAGCACATTTGACTCACTGTATGTTATTTGTATGTTAACTGAAACTTCATAGTGCCATCTCTACCCATTGGTAGAGGTATGTTTGGCTTAAACACCCACTACAGGCCACTAGAAATGCAACATTTTGTTGATTGACTGCAAACCAGCAATGTTTCATTGCCATACCACAAGGAATAAACTGGATCAAATTGTTTAAATGTCACAAAAGAGAGAGACTTAGTGGTTTGTGTTGTGATTTTACCACAAAATGCCATCTCAACCATTTGGTAGAGGTGTACATTTAAAAAAAACTGGGGGGTCTTAACAGCAAAAATCTAAAACCCAATACTTCTGTCTTGGTTTTAAAGGATGTTAAAGGTAAAAAATAAACGATCTGTAGTACTTCACTGTTTTCTCATAATCCTGATGATGAAATATGATTTTCAGGGATTAGAAGGGGCATATTTTTCATGCTGCTTCATTCTGAAGAAAAACAACAGCGCAGATGGTCAGCTCAGCATCCTTTGTTCATCTCAAATAGTTGGAAAGTTATTCAATTGAAAGGCAAAGTTTTAGAAGTGACACAGTCTGTCTTGAACAGTTAACCCAGATGGCAAACACTGTGTAGTGCTCTCTGTATGAGTTTGTATCTGTATTGTTCAAAGTTTCTTTGGGGTTTTCCATTGGTTGAAGTGAACTTTTGTTCAATTGCACCCAAGCTTATTGTCAATGACACAAAACAAATACAGGTCTGAAGTGAATAAAATACAACGTGAAGCTCTGCCTGGACTTGTCTACAGGACGATATATTAAAAACAAGATTCAAGCAGACCTTGGATGCCTGGGCCAAACATCATGTGGAGACAATATCTATTGGGTGTAGATGTTCTTGAAAAGATAAACCCACTGACAAGAGAGAAAGGGAGGCCTTGCTGATTCAAGTTAACCCCAGATGTTCTGTTTTAGAGTAAATACACTGTGTCTTTGTACATTTGGTGTGATGGCAGAATGCTCTGCTTTGATTGGCTGTTGGTTAGCTTATTGTTAGAATAATATGATTTAGAAACAAAAGGGTAAGTTCATATTTTTTCATATATGAGCTATTTTTTGGCATTTTCTAGTCAGCTTAGACAGATTTTTATGTCAATTTGTGTAGTTTTAAGATTTTGTTTACTTTTTACATTAACATATAACATATAACTCAAGTATGCCAATTAGTCGACAATAATTTCCTAAAATCATAACTTCTACAGAGCAGTGGTCAGTCTTTCCTGTCTCAGAGTGTACAAATCATAAATTGGAATTTGGGCATGAATTTTTGGAAATTTGAGGAAACTACATCATCCCTTAATGTGCTAGGTGAACAGCGTCAACAATTCCAGTGTCACAACATCTCATGTACAAATGTAGTAAAAGTAAACAAACCATTCTAATAACCCAAAAATGCTTGTTTGCCCTGCTTGTCTTCAAGCCTTTCCAAATGGAATCAGGCATGTATATTATAAGACACGTATACACTTATATTAATAATATATCTATTATACGATGACACTCTAATATCTGTTCTTTCTGGTTTTCTTCCTCCCAGCCAGCTCGACCGGATGCAATCTCAATGCAAATATTCACATATGTTTTCTACTGCACTCATCCTAATTGTTTCTGTTTGCTGTTTGTTTTCTTCTCTCTTTTCTGAGGAAATGGCCACTGAAGGGATTTGATGGCTGAATTCTCCTGCAGTCCACAACAGACCACCAGTTCCATTACACCTACTGTGGTCAATTCCTTCTGCTCCGAGTTGGGTTTTCCTGAGGTTGACACCAGACCTGCTGCTCACTTACACTGGACTAAAGCTCTAATGCTACTGCATTTTAAATTATGATACCTAATATGGATGCAATGATCACTATTATTATTATCATTCATGTTATATACTATAGCACAATGTCAGATTTAACTAAGGATGTAAATCTGTGTCAAAAGTTTGATCAGAGGAGGATGGATCCCCTTTGTGAGTCTGGCTCCTCCCAAGGTTTCTTCCTCCAGCCTTGAGGGAGTTTTTCCTTGCCACTGTTGCCTTCGGCTTGCTCACATCAGGCTTAGATTCAGTTTGTTTGATTTTAAATATGTAAAGCTGCTTTGTGACAATGCCCAATGTAAAAAGCGCTATATAAATAAATTTTGATTGATTGATTGATTGATATAAGCAAAAAAGTTAAACATGGCTCAGCCAATCACGTGTTTGTTTATGACAGGTGCTGACTCATGTTGATGATGAGGAAGTGTCAGAATTTGTTTGTGTTTCTATTGTTACTTAGAGAACTAAATAGTCCCTACACATATAGTGCAATAATGCAATATAGTGCACTCAGGATGGAGTAGTGATCCATTTCAGTCACTAGTTTTGGGGAGCTGGAGGCGGGACAAACTGCTCTAGTGTCTGATTGTTCGCAGCCATGGTCTGGTGTTTAGGGACCTGGTCTTGTGACTGGCCACTGGTTCGATCCCCTTATAGGACAAGACTGAAGTGCCCTAGAGCAAGTCACCTAACCCCCAACTGCTTCCCTAGAGTGTGTGGATTTAGCAACTTAACACATGGTAGTGAAGCATTGAAAGCAACTGCAATTCATATTATAACCACCAAGCAACTAAAACTATCCTAGCAATGACCGCGGTCAGAAGTCTGACTCTCCATCACTACATAGCAGCTGGTAGCAACACAAGCGGAACCATATATCTGATTGAGAAAACTGACTGCGGATGAATACATTTGAATGATATGAGCATAAAAAGACAGTTAAAAAATTTGTTTTATCACCATCAAATGCCTTTTTATGAACAAGAATGTTACAACTGAAAGGAGTCTTGACTTTTTAAAGTTTTAACAAAGTATTTGATATTAAAGCAACTGATATAAAATCTACTGTATCTGACGTGGCTATACATCACCACATACCAGGCATGACCAAAGTCTGGCTCCACATCTCCTTTTCCCCCTAACACAAAACGTTAATGACGTTACACCTACATTACTGTTCCTGAGCTTTTGGGTAGACATGGCAGCTCCAAAGGAACGACAAATAGACAGTGAATGCAGAAGATTTCAGGCAGGTTGGGAAAATGAGTATTTGTTATTCAATACTGTAATGCATATTGTATTTTTCCCCATATCACCTTTACATAAAACACGGTTCCTTGATAGCAAATCCAAGTTCTGGCCCACATAAGTGCCTTAATTGAGTCATATTTTTTAGTTCATAAAGACAAAGCTCTTGAAGTAAACAGTGTTAACACAGCTGCTACTGCACACATACATACTGAACTGCTAGCTGATGGCGCTGCTTCCTATAGACATGATAACACCACCAGAGAGACCAGACACAAACACAGATGTTGAGACAGGATCGCCCTCCTCTGTCTCAACTTGCTTCCATTGCCCCCCCCCCCAAATTCACATCCCATTGTAATGGTCCATGAACTTTATGGCCACAACTTGCCAGAAATATCTTAAAATCGCACCAATGAAGTGCATACTTTAAACCAAAATAAAAAAGTAGCATTGCTTCAGTCCATTTTAGATCTGGAGTTGCCAGTAATAAAGAGGCCTTGGCAGATCAGAAAACAACTGAGCTCCAAAAAATGTGAACATTACGCTCATTACAAAAA
The DNA here is from genome assembly GCA_036984385.1 of Crenuchus spilurus. Classification (NCBI taxonomy): domain Eukaryota; kingdom Metazoa; phylum Chordata; class Actinopteri; order Characiformes; family Crenuchidae; genus Crenuchus; species Crenuchus spilurus. Next base: position 27,312 of record BRDA01013640.1, on the reverse strand, counting down.
ATGTGAACTTGCCACTGAGGGTTGGCCCACGTTCTGGGTACGTTACCACCAAAATTAAAGGCCCATCAAGACCATTTAGGTGTCTACTTATGAACACAGGCAGCTTTAGAGTAATAAATCAGAGATTTTTACATTTACAACCTCATAAGGAGGGCTGATTAAGGTCAACCAGTCTAGGTCACATTTTATATAAAAGTACAAACATAAGATAAAAAATTACACTGAAAACTGATAAAATCTGTTGTTATTTTATAGCACATTCTGTATGTATGTCTTCTATACTTGCTTACGAAAGAGTCGTGTGAGTTATTCTGAGAGATGTGGTCTAATACACTTCCATTACAAATACATTAACAACCCTCACAAATGTTTTATTAATTTAATTAATTAATTAAACATCAATTAATTAAACATAAAAATATCTTAAATAGCTCAATTAGAACAATTAAATGTTAGAGAATGAAAATCTACAATATGAATGTACGTAGAAAAGATCATTTCTACATATTGTAGAATATACTATTGGGATAGGAACCAGGAGTCAGAGTCATGAAAACTTTCATGAAAAAAGAGTAAATGTCTTCAAGTTCTTAAGACAATTATTAAGATACATTTAGAATTTCAAGTAACTATTATTCACATTATTTTTGCTTAGAGACCAAGCAAAGACCTACATTTTAGTAAACAAAAAGTGAAGAAAACTTTTAAGGACATATTTTTTTCAAGAATCCCATGTATTCATAGAATTACTCTTAATAAAAAAAGTAAAAAAATAAAAATAAAAAATAAAAACAAATTAAGAGGTTTTTAATTTTTTTTCCTTAAGAATGAAGTTAAGTAAACACATTTTAGAAGATTTTCTTCCTTAAGACAGTTTTATGAATTCAGCCCCATATGTTTAAAAGCTCTAAAACCTCAAGTTATTACATGAATGAGTTACAAAACACTGGCTGGTGCCGGAGGTTGTTTTATGACAGTTTTAAAATATAACATTTCCATTTCCAGATAAAACAGGTGGACAGAGAGAGATGTGAGGCAAAACTGTGCCAAAAGATAACCTGTTTTTCAAATTCAGCACTATTTAACCTTCACAAATATTACATATAAACATTCTGACGATATGGAGGTTGACATGTGGTTTTGGACAGTAAATAAAATATTTATTTTTTATATCTGTGTTACACATGTCATGTATCTGGTTCCTATCAGCACCATCGTAATGTTGTTGAGTTAGAATATTTCTCTACAGCATTTCACACCACTGAATAACTTTTTACACCTCAGAGGTTTAACTGACCAAATATAAAACAAAGTCTGTGGAACTGCCCTTTTAGTTTGAAGCCACTACAAAGACTAAGATTAAAATCCAAATCCATGTTCTTGAATTCAGTGAAGACTTTAAAAAATATATAAACCACAGTGGTCTTCCAAGACTGGAGATTAATATATGAGGTAGAACATTCAGTCTGAATGTTTTACTGTTTCAAACTGACCTCATGTTTATTTTCTCTGCTTTTTTAAGGTTGGCTAGTATGTGTCACATCACACTCAACATATGTTATAAATATATGAATATTATTAAATAAAATCTGTAGATTAACATTAAAGTCATCCAAACTATGAATAAACACATATGTAATTATTTAGTAAACAAACCATGTTTATATTTTACATTCTTCACAGTAGGCACCTCTTCCTTAGATGCCAGCTTTCTTGGCATTTTCTCAGTCAGCTTTATGAGGTAGTCACCTGGAATGGCTTTCAGTTAACAGCTGTGTCTTGTCAAGAGTTCATGACTTGCATTTATTGCCTCTTAATGTGTTTGAGACATCAGTTGTGTGTCGACTTTGAAGTAAAATCTAAAACATGTTTTGGTTTGTTTAACACTTTTAAGTTTACTACATTCCTTATGTGTTCCTTCATAGTCTGGATGACTTCAGTGTTAATTTACAGTTTAGGAAAAAAAATGCAATGTACATGAAGGTGTGTCCAAACTTTTGAAACGTTGTAAATTGCAGTATAAACTCCTGGGCTCAGTCAGCCTGGAACTGCAGGTGCCACATTGCCATGAGGGGTAGTGGTGATGGAGGAAAGGTTGTATGACAAAGCAAGCCTGGTAGGATCCCCTTATTAACAATCTAAACAAGAGATTAAACTAAGAACACTGTAGACAGAATTAGACTAGAAACACAACTTGTGACTAACTTGGATCACACTTTGACCTTTTTAAAACAAATACCAGACATCGACATGCGGACAGAATGGGGCCAAAGAGGAGAGTAGTTAGGGAGCAAAATGAACGTGCAGGGCAGGACAATTAAACACAGGTGTGAGAGGGGTGGGGCACAGGTGGGAAAACGGAAGTAAACAAAGAGCATGCTGACCAGGTAAACAAAAAGTCACATGGAGAAAATGTAAACAGACAGTGGACTAGAGGACATGACAACCTCTAACACACATAGACAAATGCATGAACAGGTACAGTACCAGTCAAAAGTTTAAGAGCACCCCACTATTTCAGTTAATTGAAAATGATTGAGTTTATTGTCTCATTGCACTCTGAAATGTCTACTAGGGGTGCAGGAAAAAATCGCTTCGAGTTTGAATCGCCTTTCTAACATTGAGCGATTCAGATTTGATTCTTGTTTTCAAAAAATTAATTTTTTTTGCGGGTGCGGATGTGCCTTCTCAGCCACCGTAGTGCTAGGCAAAACAAGGAAGTAGCGTGGGCTATGTACAGGCATGCAAGCCAAACCACGGTCTTTGAAAGCAACCATTTGGAAACACTTTGGATTTTACCCTCAACCCGGCCCGGGTAAGAAAGGGTTGGACGTGACTCATGCGATTTGCAGAGATTGCAACGGTCAAGTAAAGCATTTTGATTCCCAAAGATTTGCAGCCCTAATGTCTACATCTAAAAAAATAACTCATTGACTCAATTTATTGACCATAATGTGTCTAAACTTTGGACACAAAGCAGCACCTTTGTCAGATATAACAGCTGAACACACTCGTGACATTCTTTCTACAATAGACATCAAACATTCTTCAGACAGTTCTTCACTAATCTGCTGCAGAACGTCACATAAATGTTGGCTCTTGTAGGTTTGCTTTGCTTTTCACTTCATCCCAAATCAGCTGGATGGGGTTTAAGTCTGGAGACTGTGCTCCACTCCATGTTTTCAAGCTGACCATCTTGTTCTTTTTTCCTGAGGTAGTTCTGGCAGAGCTTGGACTGATGTTTTGGGTCATTATCTTGCTGTAGGATGAACTCCTGACCAACTAGGTGCAGACCAGAAATGTTCTATAACTGTTCTAAAACCTTTGACCGGTAGTGTAAATAACAGCATTATTGCATGAAACACAATTTTAATGTTAATGTTACAGAACTGATATTTATTGGGAAGGCACACTTATCCAGAGTGATATATTTGTCCTCTATATTTGTAAGTGAATGTAACATTAGGAGTCTTGTCCAAGGACTGGTATCCATTACACTATCCTAACAAATGCATCAGTCAAAAACGGTTTTCTAAATGTTTTTACAGAATAATCAGCAGATCTGCAGAATGGTGCAGTCCAGAGTACTTCTAGTATTAAAGAGTACTTCTCTTAAACAGATGCTTATTCGGAGTACCAGCACATGCTGGAAAGTGCAGTGCTAACGGGAAACAAATGCTGCCTACTGTCTCCTGTTCTCTAGCTCCTTTCTTAGCAATAACCAGCCTGCAACAACCTGCAGTGAGGAGTAAAGTCTAGTGCAGCAACTGCTAATGTCTGACAATTTTCAGCTGTTATGAATTAACCCCATTACTCATGTTTAAAGTTTTTGTGACATTTATACTCTCTGAAGAATGCAAGAAAATACAGTCCTGTCTGGACAGCTTGCTTTGAAATACTTAATTCTTAAGGACTGTGAATGTTTCTTTGGGAAAAAAAATGCTTCAAGTTCTTATTTTACAGGTACTGTCTCACTAATCTGAGAGTGAGAGGTCTGAATTTCATCTTTGGGGACTTTTTGATTAGCCAGACGAAGCATATGAGAACGAGTCACATCAGAATATTAACTCAGACATGATATTATTGTTTTGAAAGACGAAAAGTCAAAACTGTTGAGGTATTAAGGCTAGAAAGGCTGTGTGTTTGGGAATCTGCTAAGTAAGCTCCTGTAAAACAAAAATATTCATTAAAAAGTGAAATTAGTGAGTTGTGTTTGACTTTATGATCACAGATGTTTATATCTGGAGAAGCAGGAGAAAGATTTACTCAGTCTAGGCACCTTACGTCAACCTAATTGCTTTGGTATTTTTCAAGTAATCTCTTTTCTAAGCTTTGTGCTGAAGCTGAATACTTAAACCGCATTAACAGAAATGACAGAGTACTTGAGGGAACCAAAAGTTTTTTGTTTGACAGTCACCCACAAAGGCAGAGCAAGAATACTTTGGCTTTTCTTGTTAAGGCAACTCAAGGGAGGGTATAAACCGTTTATAAACAGCTTTGAAAAGATATCGCTCCACTCTTAAAGCAACACATTTGTTTAACTTGACATTAAAGTGGCTCTCAGTGTGAAAGAAGTAAATCCAATCACTGGCATGAAGAATCCGTATAAGCTTGTGTTTTATTCCAAATCAGAAAGCAGCCAGTTGGTCTACTGTACACTCTTAAAAAAGGTTCTTCAAGGGTTCTTTAGTAAAGAAAAAATGATCTATATAGAACCATGAACACTTTCCATGCTGAAAGTGTTATTCAGATTGATGAGGAACATATTATAGATTGTTCTATACAGAATGTTTTTGTAAAGGGTTCTATATAGCACCAAAAATGGGGGGCATGGGGGGCAGCCATGGCCTAGTGGTAAGGATCTGTTTTTGTGACCAGAAGGTCGCTGGTTCGATCCCCAGACAAGACATGACTGAAGTGTCCTTGAGCAAGGCACCTAACCCCCTAACTTCTCCCTGGGATAAGGGCTGCCCTCCACTTTGGGCACAAATTCTCACAGCCTAGTGTGTTCACTAGTGTGTGTGTGTTTAACTGCATGAATAAGTTAAATGCAGAGGTCAAATTCTGTTGTGTGAAAAATCACATTGGCTAAATTGGTTCATCTTAATCTTAATCTTAAAAGGGTTCCTCTATTATTACAAGCTTGAAATCGTAACGATAGCAGAACTCTTTTTGGGTGTACTGTATATAGAATATAGGCACATTCCTCATCAATCTGAAGAACCCTTTCACCATGGAAAGAATCCTTTGGGTCATTGAGTGTTCATGGTTCTGTATTCTTTACTAAAGAACTCTGAAGAACCTTCTTTTTTAAGGATGGAAACTGAAGGAAACTAATAAAAATGTCTAGTTTTTGTAGGATTTCAATCGAAAGGGTCAAAATGAGCTAAGATTTTAAAAAGGGGTCATTGGCTGGTGTCCTCCGACCTCATCCATGACTAGGCTGAGCTTTTTGGAAAGCCTTGTGGAGCCGAACTTGGCGACAACGAAAAAGGTGACCATCAGACACCTTGTAACATTCCACAATGAAACAGTGCTGGGTTCAGACTCTGAGGAAGCAGAGGTTCTCCACAACACCAGCAGGGCCATAAAGGGTTAAGTGGTGCTGACCTCTGGGTTGGTGGGGCTCATTAAGCCGTGCAGATCAGAGGCGGCTCAGGGGCGTGCAGTGGCTTGTCTCTACTCATAACTTTAACACACACTCCAGGGCAGTTGCCAAATAAAAAAGCTTCTCATTTAAAGCCCTCAGTCATGGAGACCACAAGCTCACTGAGCATCTTACCAAACTTAAGTACAGTGAGGAGCCACTTAAAGTTCTAAATAAGATTTAAGATGAGATGTTTTTGACTTCTGTGTTTACTCTGGATTCAGGGGTGTGTTTTGGGGAATTTCTGAACATTGAGGAAGGCGTCAGAGAAGGTCATAAACTTACCCTCAAGTTTCCAAGTCGCATTGTTTTGTCAACAACAAGGAGCTTCTTGATGAGGTCTCTACAGGAAATAGAGAACGTTCAAAATAATATACTCAACAAACAAATACCGGTGACTCCAAAGAATCATCTGCAATACAAATATACGAGCACATATGAAACTACTAAATTTAGATTTCAATTAGAAAGCTACCCTCAACAACCTGACCTCACATTTCACATGTATGATGCCATCTTCAAAATCTATAGGTAAGAGTTAACAACAGCCTCAGAAAATAGATTCTACAACCACAAATCAGAACGTTGCTTACTTATGTTTTAACATTTTTATATAACCATGTGTATCCAAATATAATGTATTCCCTGTATCACAAAACACACTGTAGTGCCAGGTTCTTGCCAATACACACCCCCACAGCTTACAGTGAACATTCCCAGCACTTGTCCTACTTATGTTTTGTCTGCTTAACTTAATTTCCTTTTTTTTTTTTTTGCCAATTTTCTCCCCTTCCCAATGTGGTAGTAGCCAATTAACCCATCCTATCCACTAGGGGGCTCTCCCCATCACCTTGCACTGTCCCTGACACTAGGAGGGTGAAGACAAGCACAAGCCTCCTCCATTACGTGTGATGCAGCCACCACCTCTTTTCTAACTACCGCTGATACACCATCACTGGGAAGCCAACGTGCTCAGAGGAAAGCGCAGGATTCCCAGCTCTGAATGGACCAATCAGTAGATGCCTGAGCCAGCGGACATTGCAATGTGAGAGTGATAGAGAGAGCACCATCTACCCGCCCAGAGAGAGCATTGTTAATTTTTGCTCTCTTGGGCCCCGACTGTTGATGGTAAACAGTATGACCGGAATTCGAACTCGCGATCCTCTGGTCATAGTGTCAGCGTCTTAGCCTGCTGAGCCACTCGGGGCCTTAATTTAATTTCTTAAAATGCATCCATTCCTGATTTTCAGGCCTGCAATACATTCTTAATTTTTTTTCAGCAGTCTGAGAAGTAAAGGCAACATTAATGCTTTACCGTGTTTATTGTTGGTCTGAAATGCAGGAATGGATTAACCAATGAAATGAAGTTCAAAAAGACAAAACATGAGCTGTCTTGGGTTCATATTGTCTGAAATGAACAAAAGTCAAAGTAAATGTAAGAAACACTTTTTAACATTTTCTACTTGAAGGTCTTGTCCAGGATTATGTAACTTGCTATTCCACTGAAAAAAGACGTGCAAAGTACAGGACAAGCATCATTGGAAGGATAGTGATATATTTACTACATACTCATTTCATCACCTTATATAGCAATCCTGCATCAGACTCTTCAGATATCTAACATGAATTGACTTATTTGCAGAGTTTATCTGTAATGCAAGATATACAAGCATAATATTATTTTACCTGACAGTCTGCACAATGAATCCTTTCCAAAAATCCAAAAATCCATATATTTCATCCAAAATCAAATAGTTGACTACAGTGTGGAATCAGTGTCAGCCCAAAATTTACACATACTGTTGTACATGCACAACAAGTCATTTCCAGGCAATAATCTCTTGCATTTCTGGCATTCCAACAGCTGTTGTTTGTCTTAAATGTAAAAGATGAAAAGCAGAGTTGAAAACAGATGACTACGCAAAACACCCCTAACAGCCCAAACGTGAGTTAACCCAGCAGATGTGAGAATTTCACTAGTGCAAATTTACACACTATCAAGGCAATTTCAAAGATACCTGATGTTGCTCAGAAGCTTGTTCATCATTGTTTGATTTCTTTAAAACCCAACATCTGAACAGGCACCACCAAACCCTCATCTTCTAAGCCTAAAGGTCAACTATGGCATGTAAGACTGATGGCGTTGGGGTTGTTCAGATCTGCTTACTTGACATAGAAATCCAGATGCCGAGGGAAATTCAGCTTGGCAGCGAGAACCTTCTGGTAGATACCAAAGGGATTGTCATCAAAGAACGGTGGATACCTTAAACAAAAGAAAAATAAAACTTATTAACTTCTGCATATTATTTCTCTGGATTTACAGAAAAGCTTGATGGTGCATTTGCAATTAAGAACACATTCCCCAGAGTCCTTTGCACAGAGCCATTAAGTACAGCAGTCCATATGATACAGATAATACTGAACAATCTCACAAAACTCCAGAACATCAACTTACAGCTGACGTTTCTCATTTCACAAATCTACACGAGCTTACGTGCAATAATCCAGACTGAGACTCCAATAAAGCTGAGTGATCTCTCAGAGACGACACCTGGATGTACCATCACTGCTCCATTTCTCACACATGTTTCTGGCTTCATGTAAATGCATCTGCTAAACAGTTATGTGAACTTCACAGGCCTCCTGAGGTCTGAGAGTCTGAAAGGTCTGTGATCATGCCAGGCGTGTATGACAATCAGAACATAGTTAACATGCAGGGCTACTACTGACTTCACAGCAGAGTTCATAGATATTTAGGACAGTTTGTCTGATTGTCTGCTAGTTTCAAAGGTTAATGAATAAATGAATTTTAGAGTTGCTGCAACAAACGAAAAAACAAATGAAACATCATGTTTTATGTAAAATATGCTATAAACCATGGATGGATGGATGGATGGGTGGATGGATGGATGGATAGATGGATGGATGGACACATACCTGATATATATTGTCCATTTACTGATCCCATTGGTGCACCTTTGTTGGTCGATCATTCTCAGCCCTGCAGTGACACTGATGTGGTGGTGGTGTGTTAGTGTGTGTTGAGCTGGTGTGAGTGGATTAGACACAGCAGAGCTGCTGATGTTAAACACCTCAGTGTCACTACTGGAGTGAAAATAGTGCAACAACCAAAACTATCCAGCCAACAGCATCATGTGACCACCAACTAGAGGACCAACACAAACTGCACAGCAATAAATGAGCTTCTGTGGACCAACAAGGTTCGGTGTGTCTAATAGAGTGGACAGTGAGTTAACACAGGGTTTGAAATCTCCAGCAGCTCTGCTGTGTCTGACTCACTCATACCCGCACAACACACTAACACACCACCACCACATCAGTGTCACTGCAGTGCTGAGAATGATCCACCACCTAAATATGGCTGCTCTGTGGTGCTCCTGATTATTGAAGAAGAGAGTAAAAGGGAAACAAATGGACTACAGTCTGTAACTGTAGAATTACAAGGTGCTCCTGTATAGTCAATAGAGTTAAAATGGACAACGAGTGTAGATACAAGTACACGTTCTGTTGCCAGGATTAGTTAAACTGTGGATCTTATAAATTTGAACACTTCTAGCTGTCAATCTGTACAGCAGCTCTGAACTGTGTGACCGACCTGATGTGGTCATGAATGACTGTGTGACAAATGGTCCTGATGACCTCAAGTGGACTTTTGCAGAGGATGTGACAAGGAGACAAAGGGAAGGATCATCAGTGACGTGTGTTTTTCTCACTCCAGATAATGAGACTGCCTGGCCTGGCTGTGTCTATTTTGGCCATTGTACTCCTTCTGCTGCTTCAATAGTAGAGTTACTCAACTCTTACTTAACACCATTAACCTCCACAAGCTCCATACATTAGATGTGACGTCTTTAGTGGCACATGCGTTGGAATTCCACAACAGTCTGAAAATGATACCTCCCCTTCCAAACTCTCCATCCAACACTAGCAAATAAATATTGCATTTTGACGTGAGAAGGTCAGAAGGAGGTGCTCTGAAACTTAAGCCTCAGATTCATCAGATTAAATGATGCTTCTACTGCATTTGGGGGCCGAATCTATTCGTCAGTCTGAAGTTCCGCAAGCTCAGCAGGAACGAGCTAAAAGATCACCACGATTCAAGAGCTTATAGGTGGCCCAGATGTTAGTCGGTTATGTAATTTGGTAGATCTGAAAAAACATCATGGCTGCTTTTCCACGGCGCATGCTTGGTTGGTGCCGACTGCGCCTGAAGTTATGAGTCCAGTGACATAAACAAACATGGGAAAACAGCCCCTTAAGCGCCTCTGAATCATGGGAATGCTTGTCTAGGCTTCTAGGGATCTCCTGAATGGACAGAAAAGCTGAGGGGGCAAAGGACGTTCACTCAAAGGGGCTGCGACTTCAAAGCCAGAGCTGATTTATAGCACTGGAGACACAGGGAGCTGTAATTTCTCCCCACTGTGGAAAAGAAGTTCTAGCTGCATTTACCTAAGCAGAATCAGGTCAGAACGGTGCTTCTTGCAGCAAAAAGCAGCAAAGCAAGTCCCGATTTGGAAAAGAGAATCCATCATCCAGCACCTTGCGTTTCACTTGCCTAGTAGCACAGCATGCTTGTGCTGAACAAGACGAATGAACACTCTGAATGATTTGGTAGATGTTCTGTCGTTCTGACCCAACGGCCATCTTATTTACTCTTAGGAAACAGTAAACTTCTCTACACTCCTTCTTTACACTCAGTCCAAATGAGAGCATGGGCCAAGGGTAACAGAACTGCTTGCACGCATACATACACACCAAATTTGGAGCAGGAAGACAAGGGACCGACTGTGAAAAGCACAGCGGCCTGTGCAAAGGAACAGGAGGTTGAAGGCCACGAGGACAGCTAGACCCAGTTCTACACCTGGAGCAGAGTAGAACATGATCCCTCTAGCTGTAAACAGAGTAGTGGAGCACCTTTCAAAACCCTTGTTTCATGGTCACCAGCAGTTTACAATAAAGACAAATGCACAGATAACCCTAAATCTTGGGCTGTCACCATAATAACATTATAGCTGATGATTGTCATAATAGTAAATGCAATTTATTTAATTGTCTCGGTGTGGGCAAAGGTCAAGCTTAGAGCAAATGGGGACAGCCATGGCCTGGTGGTTAGAGATCTTGTCTTGTGCCGGATCGATTTCCAGGCAGGTCATTACTGAAGTGCCCTTGAGTAAGTCACCTAAACGCCAACTGCTCCCCGAGTGCTGTGGATAGGGCTGCCGACCACTTCAGGTACATGCTACCAAAGCCTAGTTTGTTCACTAGTGTGTGTGTGTTTCACTGCACAGCTGGGTTAAATACAGATGACAAATTTGTTTGCTTGCAATCATATTGGGAAGAAGTCAAATTTAATCTAATCTCAGCTAACACAAGAATGTTGCAAGAATATTGCGAGAAAATTCCATTTAGGTTATTAGGCTTCCATTAGGCTAGAACGTTCCTTGAACATTCCCTTAATGTTATTATTATTATTATTATACACCTGGTCAGGTGACAAACAGGGAACATTCGTTCAACGTTAGGTTGGAACGTTATATCTAGGTTTGTTCAAACTTTAGTCAAAACCTTCAAAGAACATTCCAGGAATGTTGTCATTTAACAGAACCATGCAAGAGCGATACCAGAATGTTAGTTTAAAGTTTTGTGTTACATGGGTGTAAACTAACGTTCTGGTATCGTTCTTGGTTCTGTTAAATGACAACGTTCCTGGAACGCTCTTTGAAGGTTTTGACTAAAGTTTGAACAAACCTAGATATAACGTTCCAACCTAACGTTAGCCTAACGATGAACGAATGTTCCCTGTTTGCCACCTGAGCGGGTGTATAATAACAACATTAAAGGAATGTTCAAAGATTGTTCTAGCCTAATGTTCACACCTAACATTCTGATAACCAAGCAAGAACTCCACACCATAACGTTCGCATAACCTAAATGGAACTTTCTCGCAATGTTCTTGCAACGTTCTTGTGTTAGCTGGGATCTACTTGCTGTCTCTCCATCCTCAACAGCTCTAAACTAAACACAGCTTGAGCTCAAATAAACAAACATTAGCTGACTTCTAAAGCTTTAATGACACTAGCGCTTACAATGTTTTGATCATGTTTCAGTTGATTCTGCTTTTTTTCATTTATTTACCTCAACATAACTGTTGAAAATGCACTTTATATTACAAAATAATCACACATTTAAACCTCCGAGCACTAAATAGCTATCTTCCGCTATTAAACTCTTGTAGCCCAATGTAAACAAGTAATTTAAAGATACACAGCTGACAGTTACATTTCGATTTTATGAATCACAATATATCATCTTGCTTACAGTATCACAATACACAGTCAGAAAATTTTGACCACCCCTGGTTTGAAATGAATTCGGCCCTGAACATTACAGATGTCGCAGGGTTTACTGCATATGTAAATAAGTGAGCCCACCAGTCAGTTGTAGCAGAGTGTAAAATGATGATCACTCACAACAATCATGGGCAAAGGACGTGATTTGACTGACATCTAAAAGGGCATGATAATAGGGTACTGGGTGAAGGGCGGTAGCATATCAGAAACTGCAGACTTTGTGGGATGTTCTAGAGCTCCTGTAGTGAAGGTGTACTGAGAATGGACACTGAGTGCCTCCCAACATCATAACAGTGGTGCCCCATGAGCCACTGATGACAGAGGGAAACGACAGCTCCAGCGAATGGTACAGAGCAATCATCACACCACAGTGGACCAGATAACATCTATAATAAACACAGAATCACTGAGGTACGTGTACAGGGATCATTCAAGGTGTGGTCATAATATTTTTATATAACCATGTGTATCCAAATATAATGTATTCCCTGTATAACAAAACATATTGTAGTGCCAGGTTCTTGCCAATACACACCCCTACAGCTTACAGTGAACATTCCCAGTACTTGTCCTGGATAACCTCATGTAAAGGTTCTTTAAATGTTAGGAGCTAATGTTCTCCAACTAACACTGATGAAATATAATTACATGACCTTACACAGCTCCACTGCTTAATATTGAGGGACCTTATACCCCTCTAGCCCACATCTGGTGTTAGACGTGGTGCCATGCTCATGTTTATCTGGTCTAGAGAGTCATAATCTATTGGCAGTACTTTTCTACAGGGACTAGACAAGCATGTGTGTGCATTTACACATCTGTCTTAACGTAAGACGTTGAGTGCATTCATTAGAAGTGGTGTCCACAAACATTTGGACATATACTGTTAAAGGGGATGTCACATAAATGGTGGAAAATTACATCCATTGCAATGTGTCTACTGGACTTTTTTGTGGGTGATGAAACTGTCCCAAAATACTGCAAAATAAAATGTTTTACTAGCTTTTCCTGGACAAATAGGGCATCATCAAGCTAACCTAAATCTAAATCTAGGTTAGTCCATATCTAAAGCCAGCTTGGAGCCTCTTCGGTGTCTTTAATGTTGTCCTATGAAGACAGCTAGCAGTAATGAACATGTTCTAAATAACAAACTGAATAGCACTTTAATGAAAGGTAAGAATGAAAGGCACACATTACAGTTGCTCAGACTGAAATTAGTGCAATGCTTGTAGATTTTAAAAACCATACTGACCCCTAGTGGCTGTGTATGTTACTGCAGCGACCCTGCATGGCAGCTATCTGATTTTGTCTGAATACTTTTGAATGAAAAAGGACTTCAGGTCTTACAGAACCCACTCAAAACGTCAGCTAAGAAAACGCAGTCCACACATGCAATCTGAAGTCAATATCACTGGGCAGCAGATGACTACGTCTTGTAAATAGCATTAAAGTGACTCACTGCTGTATCAAGTGACAACCTCCGTTGCCTGGAAGCCTAATGTCAGAGATGCAATACTGCTGTGATGGTTACATTGCCAGGGATGCTGAGCGTGGGCCGACAGATTGTTTTTTTTTTTGATGAGGCAGCATGAAGGCCTGTCTCTCTTTGCAATGCACTATGATGAAGTGCCTTTTAGAGCTGTAATGTGTTCAGAAGCTGAACAGTTGCCCTGCTCCAGTGAGTCATCTGAGTTGAGGGGTGTATGGTGTGGGAGTATGCTGGATTAAGTCTAAGGAGCTAATAAAATACAAGCCTAAAGCATAAAGACAAGTGCTTTACAACACCAAATGGCTTAATTACAATTACAATCAAGAAATATTGATCAGTCTTTTAGAATCCTGTTTGGTGTGATGAGAGATGCAAACCGTCGAGATGACGATGCTATCGAACATGCTAATTGTTCTTGGCTGCCCTGCAAATGCTATTTTTTGCAAAAAAATTAGGCTACAATCTTTTTCTCTGTAGGAAGCAAATAGCAAAATGCATTTGAACTCACCCAGACAGCATCTCGAAGATGAGCACGCCCAGAGCCCACCAATCCACTGCCAGGCCATGACCTTTACCCTGGATGACCTCAGGGGCTAGATATTCGGGAGTTCCACACAATGTACATGTCCTGCACACACACATGAAATCACTGAAAATCGCATACTCTGGACTTGTCCTGATGCTAATAAGCACATTCAGAGCCACAATGCATTTATATGAGCACCATATCTTTATTGATAGACCCAAACATTTGGCACTGTCATACCAAATACTTCCATCGCAGATATTTCAGGCTAATTTACACTGCTGTTTTATGGCTGCAGCTTGTCACAGACCAGAACAGATGGTCGACTACATTTCAGAGGTGCTCAGCAAACATGGAGGTGTTTAGCAGGGGGAATATAAACTCCCGACAATGACATTTCTCAAAGCCAATTCAGCTGACCATTCACCATGCCTTTCAAGTCCATTGGAAATGTAGAGTTTTAAGAGCCCTCAAGTGTCACATTTGGCTAAGAATGCTGCCAGAATGACTCCCAACGACTGCAGAGCCATCTGTGGTCAGAATAACTGGCAAAGAGCTATAGTAACTATGTGGGAAAGGTGGCTATGTTCCTTTTTCATTGTTACATCAGGCATTTGCATTTGTCTGATAGGTCATATTTAGCATTAGGGCTCTCCTGCAGGCACATTTAGACTTCCTCAACTAAATTCATTTTTCATTCTTAAAGTAGCCATTTGCAGGTGTCTGTAATGTCATATATAGCATTAGGGCTCTCCTGCAAGCATGTTTAGCCAGTCATGTTTAGGCTAAGTTCCTTTTTCATTATTATATCAAGTATTTGCATTTGTCTGTTAGGTCATATATAACATTAAGGCTCTCCTGCAAGCGTGTTTTGACTTCCTCAAAAAGATTTTGTGATTGGCTACAGGTATGATGTCCCAGAATGCTAGTATATGTATAAGAGAGACATTTTAAGCTTAATTAGCCTAATTCTTAGCGCTTATCATCAGGGCATAATAGAATTATCACCATTTACCAGATTTACTGGAGTCCAAGTGTAGCCTACACATTCTAACAGTCATCGATGTATTAATTTCATGCTTGTCCATGTGTTTCTATAACACAAAATAAATAAAATGGCCTCTATCTGCTGAGTAAAGAGGACACATATAGAATCCCACTATCACAGCAAGTGTTTCTTTCTCTCTGAAGTGTCACAGCGGGTCTGGGCCGCATTATATAAACAGCTCATTCTCCACTGGGAGAGTAACACCAGCCTAAAGCATGGAGTGGGGTCTGCTTCTCCTGAACGATCCATCTGAGACACAATCCTACTCTCTCTCTCTCTCTCTCTCTCTCTCTCTCTATCTCTCTCTCTCTCTCAGTCTCAGGAGAGATCATTAAGTGCAGGCACAAGCTGTGCAGAGCCAAAAGCCAATTGACAATAGCGCAGCGCATGCTGCTATCCACTAGCCCACTCCGCAGTATTCCCCATATCAAGGTGATGAAGAACCAAGCAGAAACAGGGTCAAACACAATAGACAATGTTTTAAACTGACCAGATTGGTAATGCCATTATACAAAACAAATGTGATGAAGATCTATATTCACATTACAGTTAGTACACACTGTAGGAAGTAAAATATTTATAATAGTCACTACAGACTTAACAATAACAAGGAGTTTCTTGTCATTTGTCAACGCTATTCAGATACTACATTTCAGTCAAGTAGTCAGAATCTCTACAGGTCTAATCTGTATTCAGTCCGACTGTCCCTGCACCACTGCTGCCTCATTTAGAGAGCAGTGCCACTACATGTCACTGCCATCAGGGGGCATCATTTCCCCTCCTCATTCCTGCAAGCTTTGTTTACTTCTAAATTCCATATCACATTTCCTCCCAGAGGAAGACTGGATCCTTTTGAGCCCCTTTTGGTTCTCCTCAGTGTTTACTCTTCTGGCTCTTATGGTTTTTATCCCTGTCCTTGTTGTCCTCAGTTATGCTCATTAGAGCTGGATCAATTTTTCTGAAACGCTGCTTGAAAAGCCTGACATAGAATGCACCACAAAATGAAATTTTGAGACTTTACAGTCGACCACCTGGAATTGTTCAGATGTTAGATTAATAAACTCCAGGTCTGAGGTTTGACATTCAGTGAGAACATGACATCACTGGACATTACAGCCAAGTGAAGGAACATGTCACTATAGTTACACATCTACTAGTGCATGACCAAAAATTTGGATATCAGGAATACTTTTTCATTTGTGTTCAAATTTAATTTAATGTACAAACCGGATTCCAAAAAAGTTGGGACACTAAACAAATTGTGAATTAAAACTGAATGCAATGATGTGGAGTTTAAACTGAGAGAATGTATAATTTTAAGGGAAAAATATGTTGTTTAAAAATTTCATGGCATCAACAAATTCCAAAAAAGTTGGGACAAGGCCATTTTTACCACTGTGTGGCATCCCCACTTATTCTTACAACAATCAACAGACGTCTGGGGACAGAGGAGACCAGTTTCTCAAGTTTAGAAATAGGAATGTTCTCCCATTCATGTCTAATACAGGCATCCAACTGTTCAATCGTCTTGGGCCTTCTTTGTCGCACCTTCCTCTTTATGATGCACCAAATGTTCTCTATAGGTGAAAGATCTGGACTGCAGGC
>BRDA01013640.1:0-10526 GCA_036984385.1 Crenuchus spilurus | reverse complement strand
TATATATATATATATATAATGAGATATTTCAAGCCTTGTTTTAATGTTGATGTTCTTTGAATTGCAATTTACTCTAACTCAAAATCTGGGCATTGGGCATCTCTTCACCTGAACCATCCAACATGACACAGCAAAATAATTTGCAGCGCCCACATAGCAGAGACTAGACAGCTACCACCACCTCTACAAAAGTACCCACCCATGTGTGTCCCACATTTGGGAGAGCTTTTCGGGCTCAGATTGGCCTCACTAGCCACCTCTGTACCCATAAACATCATTCGTTCATGTAGTGGAGGTATGATAATCTTCGACTCCAAAGAATGAATGACTCTAACTCAAAATTAAATATTTGAATAAGTCTAATAATGATTCTGGAGTTCTGCATTTCATGAGCTATAAGCCATACTAATCGACATTCAGGTGGCTTGAAATGTCAATTTAAGAGTAATTAATAAAAAAATAAAAATTAAAAATAATATCACAGTTCACCTTTTAATTTAAGTTTTTCACAATATTCAAATTAATTAAAAAATAATTAATTAATAAAAAATAATATCACAGTTTACCTTTTAATTTGACTTTTTTCACAATGTAACACTAGTGTTAAAATTTTTGCACGTGACACACCAATACAAGCAGAGAAACAACAGCAAAGATTTCCCAATTCAGGCCAACAGCTCAGGCTTTTCCCACAAGGACTTTTTGGGCTTTGTTGTGTGGAATCTAAAGATATTTCTGTGATGCTCTACAGTCAGTGATTTGTTGGATCTTTTTAAAGTGATCACCTGCTTAAAAAGCTGTTTCAGATCAAATAAAGACAAGCACGGTGTCATATTTCTGCCTCTTTGTAGCTGGATTTGAAGCTGAACTAACAAGAATCCTCTGCAAATTCTTGAATAAACTAAGCAATTTACACAATTTTCCTCTTACCATAAACGCAGATGATCCAGCACAACATGCTTACCATTATAAGCTCCTTCAGTTTAGCAAGGGAGGCTAATGAGACACATGTAGAAACTTATACCCACCAATTATCTAAATTATGTCAAATACATTCACTTATATGGTGGGTTTATTCATCACACATTTGCCTCAAACCACAGTGAGTTGTTAAGTAATCTCAATTAGAGTTGCTTATATGCATTCTGACAGTGTACAACTGCAACTCAACTGCATGTATAAAGCCCATGTTTCAATTTCTCATGCTTGTAATTTTATTTAAATATTTCAAAGGGACAATACATACTAATAAATATCATTATACATGGATGACATCATTATTCCATCCATCCATTCATTGTCTTAACCACTTAATCACACTGGTCAGGCTATTTATGAGTAACAAACCAATTAATTGGACAGTGCCATTACACTACTGTAGTGTGCAGCCAGGACAGGGTGCCAAGAGATGCCTGAGATGCCAAATGCTACTGGGCACAGGCACAAACATACACACACTTGCACTAGGAAAATTTAGAGTACCCAATACACCTGACCTCCATGTTTTTGGACTGTGGGAGGAAACCCATGCAGAGATGGAGAGAACATGGAAACTCCACCCAGATGGGGACTTGAACCCAAGACCTCAGCACTGAGGTAAATGTGCTGACATCATTATTTAATTATGTAAATGATTTTGACGGCTGGTTAATAAACAATCTCTAATAGAGAGAGTCATTGTGAGTCTTCAAATTAGTGAAGCAGGGATAAAGCGAATCTATTTCAGATCAGTCATGTGTGTTGATGATTTAGCCAAGCAGCTTGTGTAATACTAATTAGTGGTGAATATGCTTGTGCTGTTTGTTGTATTAACCTCAAAGCTTCAGCAAAACTGATTTATTACATTTGTGGTAAAAGGAAAACAGTGTAAAGGAGATTTTTCACAGTACTACTACCATAGAAGATACAGACTATGGGAAAACAGCCATCACTGAACATCACAGCCAAGTGGAGGAACTCGAATTGTAAATCAATGAATACATACATTTCCATCTCCTAGATGTTTCCTTTACATGAAATTGAGTCTTTACAGAAAACCAAACTGGAATACAGTGCATTTTGGGATAAAAACGATGTATCAGAGCCTCAAGGTAAACAATGCATTGTTAAGGAAACACATTGTATCTACCTGTCGACCACCTTCTTGGCAAAGCCAAAGTCGGTGAGTTTGATGTGGCCCTCACGGTCCAGCAGGATGTTCTCGGGCTTCAGGTCCCTGTAGACAATATCCTTGGCATGGAGGTACTCGAGTGCACAAATGATCTCTGCTGAGAAGAAGAGAGCCGTGTCGTTGCCAAACTTGCCCCGACTACGCAAGTAACTAAAGAGCTCGCCACCTGGCACAAACTCCATCAGCATGAAGAGGCAACGTTCATCATGCCACGTCCAGAACCTGCAAGTGAAAGGTGTAAGAAATTCAACACTGCCTTACCAGTCTGAGCACTGAACTTGTTCAGATTGCTTGAACCTTGCTAGTGTGAACACAGCATTCATTGTCTGAATTCTCTTTGGAGTTGACTCCAAGCTCAGTTGGATCCCAAGTTCAGGGATGAACGAATGTCTTCCTTGCTGTATTCACAATTTGTAGCTGCCATGAGACTCAGCAGTTACATTATTAATAACTAGAGCTGCACCGTGGTGCAGCCGTGGCCTGGTGGTTAGGGATCTGGTCTTGTGCCCGGAAGGTTGCCAGTTTGATCTTCGGGCAGGTCATGACTGAAGTGCTCCTAACCATTTACATGTACATTTACAGCATTTGGCAGATGCTCTTATCCAGAGTGACGTACTACAGTGCTTTGATTCCAATAAGACAATTATCTCAGCTAGTACAGACAGGTTAGAGTCCAAAGTACTCTTAGTACAGACACTATTAGAGCAACCATTTCTACTACCCTAGAATGAAAGAAAGGGCAGCTACAGGACTGTAAGCCACAACTGTGTCACTCTGGGTAAGAGCGTCTGCTAAATACGACATATCCACCAAGAAGTCAAAGCCAAAACTGGTCAATATGCAAATTTGACAGTAATTGCACCAATTATACAATATATTTTATGTACAACTGAACAGTTCTGTATGGATGCACAGACTAAATTGTACAAAATTGGATGTGTTCTACCAAATAAACATTTGATATCACAGAAGTGGTTCATGTTTTCAATATATAGCTAGAATATCAATTTGGTATTGAGTATTGCGCTACTAACAGTAACAGTAACAGTATCAAAGTCAAAATTCTGGTAACATGACAACTAGTGCTGGGCAATAAAACGATATCGATTTTTTTCATGATAAGTTTTCCCTCGATGACGATGATAAACCGGGACAATAGAATGTGATAAGCATTAAGGTTCATTTCCATTTCACATCTAAGCAGCTTGACAGTGAGTTCTGACATGTAATACTGTTGCTTGTTAGCTCCTCCTCACCAGCACCGCCAAAATGCACTGTTGTGTTTAAGCGTGTGATTGGCCGGGCGAAAGAGCGCGAGGTTGCTGTGTGCTCATTTGTTTGTGTGAGAAGAAGGAGAAGGAGGGGGGGCTTGCTGTGTGTGTGTGTGTCAGTCCGAGTGCTAGCATTAGCCTGTTAGCTTGGCTCTCTAGTCTGTTGTTATTTTGGAGTGGCTGCGGCCGACAGTAATCACTGTAATTTTCAACAATAAAGCGACAACTGTAAACGTCTTCCTCGTCCATCCTTTCAACACGTCCAGCCAGACGCTACAATATTATGTTCTGGCAATAAACATTTTAATATATTAAATAGTAACATTTCATAGTCTGATGTTTTTAGAAAGATGTTGTTTAAAACTATGACAGTGTTAGAAAATGTTATATCATGATAATTATCAAGATTGATCAATATAGAAAAATATTTTTTTGGCCATATCACTCAGCTCTAGTGACAACCCAATTCATAACACTTAGCACAATATTCCTCAACCATTTGGTAGAGCACATTTGAGTCACATTATCTTATTAAAGAAGGCATTGATGTTAACACAACGTGACTGTGCCATCTCTACCAATCGGTAGAGGTATGTTACGCTAAAAAACATCCACTAGTCATTTTTTTTGTCTGAATGCAAACCAGCAATGTTTCATAGTCAAACCACAAGGAATAACCTGGATCAAATGCTGAAACACCATTCGTACAGATGTGTGTGGTGTTTAAAAAGTGAAAATTAATATGTCATAGCACAATTTTTGTATTTCTAGTTTATGTTCTGATTTTACCATAAAGTGCCATTAAAAAAATGTAAATGTAAAAATGCAGTGTCTTTAAAAAAACATTGACTCTTTTTACCACAAACACAAATATAAAAGTGTATTTTTGTACAGTTACCTTTTCATTTCACTGATGCTAACTCTTCAGTGTAGTGGTACAGGTTCTCTGTACTGGAGTTAATTATAGTGTTTTTTTTTCAATTACAGTTCTAATGATCAGCCATTTTTAAAAGATTTTGGTATAAATATGTATATAAAGGTATGTTTTGTAAAGCAACAGATTTAGCACTGCATCAGGACCAAATATCAATCAAGGTACAGCCCTAAACTAATGCTGGCTTCATGCCCACCAATACCGAAGAACTGATATTACTGCACATCTGAGCATCAACTACAATCATAAAGAAAGAGAACGAGTGAAAAAACTGTGAAGTTGGTCTTGTTGGAACATGACTGGAGGACAGCAGATACGTTACTGAGATAAGTCTCAGTTTGATTCAGAAATCTCTATGGAAATTGTTTCAAGCCTCTGTGGAAGGAATCAAACTTCAAAGAAGTGATTCAAACTCACAGTTTGACGATAAATGGATGGTTGACCTCCATAAGCACCTCCTTCTCATTATGAACGTGCTGCTGCTGCTTCAGCCGGATCAGATCCACTATTCTCATGGACTTTAACGCAAAATAGCCCTTGCTCCTCCTATCCTGGACCAACACCACTCGGCCAAACGTCCCTGTGCCTGCAGAGAAACAAGGCCATCCAGCAGCTAATGAATCCCACTTAAAGCAGAAATATTGATTTGTGTACAGCCTTCAGAAGGATGCACAAAAGCTATTTGAGAAAATAACCCCTGCTAACACAGAATTCTTTTAAAATATCAGCAAATGTTCAATTGGATTCAACACATTGCAGCAAGCAAATCTCTTGGCTGTTGCTGCATTTAGTGCTAAGCAAGCAGGCAAGTGAACACTTGTGCAACTGGATGCTCCTGCTGCAAATGAGCGCTCTTCAATCTATAAAGTTAATTTGCAAGCAAATAGCCAACGTGTCTCAGATTCTCTGTGTCATCATAATGCCAAATGGGCCTGTGGTGGTCTTAATGATGTATCAGTAGATGGATGAAATTTCATCAGACTGCTGCTGAAACAATATAGCGCACACAGTACATTTCCAACTACTGTGCAGACATCAGAGCTGGAAGACGAGGACATGCATCTGTATGCATGTGCGCTGTAGGTGTGCATGGGCATGTTTGCAGTGCTGCAACATGCAGTCGTGTAAACCTCGATGCATCTCAGGACATGCACAGGTCTGCAACTCTGATTCTGCTGATTCTCTGATTAGTGCAAACCCTAAGCAAGGTGTATTAAGCACTGTGCATTCTTTCCAAGCATGCATTAATTAAACAAGAAGCATCATTCTGGAGCATGCAACTCTATGTCTGTTCAGTGCTGCAGTTGTAAACATGCAAGATACATGAAGATGCATTCTGATTCTGATCAATATTGTGAGCACATCCATTATAAAGTGCATCCGCTCCAGCTGTAATTATGATCAATACTGAAACTTTAATCCAGATATAGGGTTACAGAGAAAGCACATGCCTGCAGTTCTGTTCCCAGTGCTGCAGTTACAAACAGATGCATTATGCAAGATGCAGATCAGGTTTCAGAGCGTGTGATTCTGATCCAAAAAACGCTGCAAGTGCAAAATGTCAAGACTCTAATACGTTTACATCAATGCACAAATGCACCTGCAGTTAAGACAGCTGCACAGATCACGCAAATGCTGCAGGATGCCAACGCACGCACGTGCAACTCTCTCATTAATGACGCAAGTTTGCACGCACCCACGGTGGCGACGGAGTCCAGGATGCCCGGGGAGAAGTCCGTGCAGCCGGGCTGGGGCTGCATGGCAGGCGCGCCGGCCGGCGAGCGCGCCGCCCTCCTCGCGCTGCCTCCGTCCCGGGACGCTTCTCCGCCCGCCGTGCTTCGCGCAGGCGACGTTTTCGCTGCTGTCATCCTCGAATTCCAGTCTCCTCGCTCCTCATTTTAAGCGTCAGGCACCATCTATCCTTTACGCGAGCTCCTGCAAAGAAAGAAAGGGGGAGAAAAAAAACGAGGCTGTGATGGAGTAAAAGGGGATGGAGGGGGGCGGGTGTCTGCATTCAGCAGCCCATCATCAGGACAGCAATGCTGAAGCTGTGCTCTGATCCAAAGCTCCCCAACAGCATGAAGAAATTCCTAATAATGGACGTGCACTCCTCTCGATGGCCCGGGACCTCTGCTCCAGCGGGATGGGAGGTGTCTGTTCTGTTGCACTGCACGGGAGGAGTCTATCAGCTTTGTGCTGGAGGAGAGCTGCTCACAACAAAAGAGGAGCCAATTGTGTTGGAGGACATTGCACTGGAGGAGTATTATACTGCATGGGAGTCTATGGCACTGGTGAAGTTGGGATTGGCACTGGGATATAATGCATTGTACAGGACTAGACTGTCTTACTGCAAGAAGAGCATAATTGGGAGATACCCAGCTCAAAATCTTCTTTAAGCCTGTTTACACCAAATTCTGACATGTTTTTATTTGGTATTTGATTGTAGGTAAGAACTGATTCTATGTATACTCAATGTTTGTACAAAATAAGGGGTTTAACGTGTTTCCTTCAATTCTACAGCTCTGTAATTAAACAGGATTTCAATGAATAATGTTAAAGAAGGATTTTTAAGGGAAATTATTTGGGAAACATCTGGTGAATGTGTCAATTCTACATCTGAACCATATGACAGGATTTCAGTTACAATAACACATGTAAAATTGGTGAATGAGGCCTCTCTTTGCACAAGTGAGCAGTAGTGAGTACTAGTGAGCCCCTCACTCCAGTGTGCCCCCCCACCTACAACAACCCAGCAAAACCAATTTGCGTTGAAAAAGTGACCATTTGCACAACACAAGTGTATTTTTTTGTCCTTGACTGATGTAATAAGAAATGTAAAAGCCTGCTAAAAGCCAAGCTGGATCACAAGTATGCAGCGGAGCACTTCTAACAAAAGTTAGTGTAGACAACAATAACGTCACAGCTCAGGCCTGTAAGGGATGGCTATTGTGAGCTGGACTGATTTGGTCCACCCTGAGGACCAAGGCTTGTTGTAGACTTTTAGTCTGCTGGAGCGTTATTAATGACCCATGCCGAGGGAGCCCCTCATCTTTTATTCTCTAAAAACCTTGGCTGCTTACTTCCGGAACTCTAGTGTCAGCTAAATATTTCAGATTACTGTTTAACCCAGCATATGCCAGAGTTTATGCACAGCAGTCAGTTGCTGAAAGACATGAATGATGCATGAGCTTTGCACACTCATTTAAGGCACATAAATAAAAGATCATGTGAATTTATCCTGATACTGTCTTGGTTTAAACATTTTTTTCCTATCTGAATGTAGCTGGGCTTTGCTTGCTTCCTGAACTGGATTAGTGCTGCTATACTAAATCTGGGAGGATTATTGAACTGACGTCCTCTGTACTCTGCAGCCCTAAATAGACAGCCAGGACTGGACGTTGCAGCAGATATTGGTTTTATTGCTCTCTGCCTGTTAAACCAGCCCATTTAAATAATTTAGCTGATATAATGTCTGCTCTAGCATCTTCAAAAGTTATATTTGTGGGTGATTAAAAATTTAATTTGCTACATTAAGTAGATGACAGCCTTTAAAAGATGGTAGTGCTAATATTTAGTTTAATATTGGTTTATCTTAATAAAAACTAGAATTTGAAATATGAGTGTAAAACATTGATTATCATTATATATGTAAATAGACCTGCTGCTGTATTGTTGACATTAGTGCCCACAGCCAACTTGGATACCATATGGTGACCATGCTACTGAAATGAAAAACAAGGACATTTCCAGTTCAATACTCAGTATGTGATCAATAATGATGAGGAAAAGTTCCAGTTTCATAAAATTTTGACAATGGTATCTGTTGTATTCTAATAAACTCAGTGAATGCTGATTGAAATTTGGGTACAAAGTAATTTTGTGACCCATGTCAGAAACTCATATCCTCTACTGAGTAAAGTGATAGTAATCCCTGGGTTACCTTAAGCCTTAAAAAGACGTTTTGATTATGTTTTGGACTCAATTCTCACATACTAGCCTCTGGTTGAGTTTTACACAGCAGTATTCTCTAAAACTAGGTGAGCATATAGTAGAATGCTAATGCAGAGTCCACTCTGTTGGCCAAAGCAAACAAAATGCAGGACGTGGGCCCATCTGATCTGCTGCCAGGTCTTTCCTAAAGCTTTCCAGTCTCACTTGTAATAATGGGGATGTCTGATCACCTTTATTGAAAAAAAAAATGTATTGAGTTTATTGTTAGTTTATCTTTTTTTTTACATTTTATAAAATTCTTTATTTTAAAGCTCAAGATGACATTTGTCAAGAAAATCACAGATATTTTTATACAGACAGGACAAAAATTTATAAATAAATAAAAAGTAGGTATTTCAGTCTGTATTTTTCTTCGAGGATGAGAGATGAAAATGCAGATAAGGTAGATCTGGACGTAATTAAAATCACCTGGGAACTCCTGTAAAAGAAGAAATTACCACAGGACCCCATGTAAATTGAATCCAATCAGAATAGAGTAACAATTATTATTAGCATTGATGATGTTTATGCATCCTGTTTTATATTTTTATTCTACAGATTGATGAGATAGTGAATACAGGATGAAGTTAGCACGTTTTTATTAATGGCTAAAATCAGCTTATGCTAAGGGTAATAAGCTAGCTGAGTTAACGTAGGAAGCTTACTATTGTATTTAACCTATTGTATGTTTACTTTGGAGTAGTTCGATTTTACAGTCACTATTCAATGTCTGTTCATTTTATTACATGTCTGTTAATATCTATGACACATACTGTACTCTTGTTTTTCTATTGAGTTTTTTTGTTACTATTATCACTAGAATTACTATTTATGTGTGTGTTTGCTGGTAAAGCAAAGCAGAATTAAAATGATACTGCACAGTATACTGTATCTGTTTTCACTGTATATAGATGACAAGAATATTGAATTTTGGATCTTGAGAGTGATTTTGATTACTCAGTGTCCAAAGTGCAGTTTGCAGCTTTTCTTTAGTAAGACTTTACATAAACTGTGTTTGCTTACACTGCAGTTGCAGCATTTTTCTTTCACTATAGCTTACAGCTCCCCTGAGACACTTTGCATACTGAGCTTTTCCTCTGCTCTTCATCAGCTAGGAAGCCATATAAACTGAGCTAAGGTTGTTTTAGCTTCAAAAAGCTCTTTTTTTTTGACTTGGCTGTCATCATTTTATTGCTTTAGAGGAAGCAGAGCGATGATTGTGTCCCGCAGAAATAACACGGAAATGTGAAACATGGCCATTATTACATTGCCCTCCAAATGCAGTTATGTTGTCACAGTGTTCTCACAAAGTTCTCTTTTGGAGACCACAACATTCTTCAGAAAGTTCTGACAACAGTACTGGAGCACCGCTGTACAACACGGAAAGAAAGAAGAATGTGATTTTAATGTTGCAGTGTTGTCAGTAGGTAATTTTATACTAAACTACAATGTTAGTTTAGTACATTGTAGCAATGTTGCAAGGAAGCAGATAACACTGTGACAATGTAATATGTTTGATGGGTGTGCTGTTATCCTATGGCATCGCTGCCTTTTTATCATGCCAGGGCCAAAATCTCAAGAACCACTTAAAACATAAACTTGTAAATGACACGGCTATGACATCACCTGACACTTACTTGACCTCATGAATGCACAGATAACACACACTTGTACTCACTCAGCCTCATCAATACATCTATATTAACCTTTTCAGTTCCTGTTCCAGTAATGAAAAAAATATATACGAATGTAGTTTTCTGTCTGTAATGAACTCCAAAGCAAGACTCAAATAAAAATCAAATATACCGTATTTTCCGGACTATAAGTCGCTCCGGAGTATAAGTCACATTTTTGGATGAAATTTATTTCATAAAGTCTAACACCAAGCACAGACATGCCATTTGGAAAAGTAATATAAAATAAAAATAGAATAAAGGCACCAACCGGCTGAATAATTGAACACTGACACAACTGAGAACGTGCCTGGTATGTTAACATTATTGTTATTATATTATTATTATTATAATTATTATTATTATTATTATTGTTATTATTATTATTATTTACCATTATTACAATAACAGACATTGTCTATATTTTGTTTTGGTTCTACAAAACATTGATCCTTTTTACAGTCGCGTCACTGCAGCGTTAGTTGAAG
>BRDA01013639.1:22020-48450 GCA_036984385.1 Crenuchus spilurus | reverse complement strand
AAAAATTGAGGTGAATACTTTTACTTCAGTAAAATTCAATGCAAGGTAACTGTACTTTTACTCAAGTACATAATTGGTGTACTTTGTCCACCACTGATTTCAGGTAATCATTATACAGTGGTACTTGAAAGTGTGTGTGCAGCGGAGAATTCAATGGTGCCCCCCTCGACATGTGGGGCCCTACGCACAGTGTGTGATCCGCGTAGGTGGAGGGCCGGCCCTGGGCTCCCTTTTGCAGCAATGACTGCACAGCTGCAATAACAATGTTTATAGCAATTGCTGAACTGTCCTGCACATTATGTTGAAATGATCAGACTTTGATAGATCCCTGTTCTTTAAATATAACAGGGCACCCACTCACACCTCACTGTTATCCCATTAACTGACAACACCTGACTCAAATTTCACCTTCAAATTACCTGCTAATCAAAAGGGATCACACTTGCAGACATGTGATACTGGATCATTTTCCTCAATAAATAAATTACCAAGTCTAATATTTTTTGTCTTATTTTTTTATTTGGTTCAGTTAATCTACATTTAGGACTTGTGTAACAATCTGATTAAGTTTTAGGTCAAATTTACTCAAACAATATAGAACATTCTAAAAGGTTCACAAACTTGCAAGCACCACTGTAGCTGTAATTTCCCAGATAACTGTATATGTTGTTATATGTATTACATTTGCATTGACTTATTGCATTACATTTTTACATTTCCATGCATCAGTTGTCATTATGAAATTATTTTCAATACAATTATATTGTGTACAGCAATATACCAACACTGTTACATTTACATTTAAAGCATTTGGCACTCTCATAATAAAAACCATCATCTCTAAAATGGTAACTTCATACGAGAATACAACCCAACCAAACAAAATTAAGAAATTGTTTCTTCTTCAAAAATCTGAAGCAATGACTTCAAAGAAAATTAATAGCCAACACTTTAATAATTGGTTTAATACTAGCAGCTATGCACTACATTTTGTGGAACATTAGGGTTAGGATTAATGACAATAGAATCTGACATCAAACTATCTCAAATATAAAAGTATTTAATGTGACACAGTTAGCATGTGCATGTTGTACAAACCGTGTGGAGCTGATTCTGCTGAGGCTCCTGTTCATGTTGAGGAGCTCTAGCTGTGCATCATCCAAACTGCGGACCTTTGTCCCATCACTGCTCCTTCTCACTTTACTGGCTTTGATTTTCCCAAGTCCTCCAGTGTCCGGGGAATAACTAGACACAGGGTAAGGGATACTGTTATTGATAAAATAACACAGTGAAACTGAGAAGATTTAGCAATAATTAAATTCATTCTATGGATTAGATTGATTCTGTGCTTAAATTTCATTGCCATTTTTATTTGAATGGCTATATGGTATGATTTGAATTTTCAACTACTGAAGCAATCAGCTGACTTCTGGAAAGGTTTTTTTTAAACAGAATTTACAAGCCGTTAACCTGTGAATTTAATTTATTATATATGGATCATAAATATCAGATAGGACAGCCTATGTGTTTGCATTTAAATACATATTTCATATTTTTATAGCATTTGTATTGTAATGTTCCACATGTTCAGCTTGAAATTGTAACTTAATGATGATGCTGACTCTCATAAGCTCTTTTACTATTGATCTATAGAACGGCAATACTGATTTACACCGTAAGTACTTTTCACAATCCCAAATTTAAAAAAGTAGGGACAGAATAGACAATGCAAATAAAAACAGTGTTTCTTCCATTTCCTTTGACTTTTATTTCATTGCAGTGACTGTGAACACAATATATTTCATGTTTTATCTGGACAACATTTCATTTGTTAATACACATTGCATTACTGACATTTTTAAAAACAATGTTCCTCAAAGAAAGATTTGAAATTGAATATTTTTCCCTCTACTGTGACTACTATCATTTAACAATTCAAGGAATCTGGAGGAATTTCAGCACATAAAGGGCAAGGGTGCAAGCCTAAACTGAACACCCATTGTTACTGCATGAAAAATGTCATTTATCAATAGCTGGCATAACCACATGGGCAAGGGATTGCTTTGGCAAATCTTTGTCAAGCACTTTAATGTGGAGTTACATTCACAATTGACACGTAAAACTTTACTGTGCACAAAAAGAAGCCTTATGTTAACCATATCCAGACTTGGCAAAGGTCATTTACACTTATATGATGGCAGAATTTATGCAGAAAGGTACATTGAGATGTTACAGCAGTAGATTCGACTTTCAGTAGCAACATTAGAAAGTGGTAAATGGCCTGAAATTCAGGAATGGATGTTTAGATCAGACAAAACATGAAATATCTTTGTTTCACACTGCCATTAATGAAGTAAAGTCAAAGTAAATGTAAGAAACACTCCTTTTGTATTTGCATTTTACATAATGTCCCAACTTTTTCAGATTTGGGGTTGTAGAAAACATTCAGAGGTTCAATATTCAAACACTAATGCACACATCACAAAGACACCATGCACTTTTTAGAAGATTCTGGAACAATTTTCTGATTTTCCTGTACATTCCTGCTCTAATACAAACAGAAAGGACAGCTGAACCTGGAACCCTCACAGTAGAACACCTGCTATGGCCAAATTATCTGCAGTAACATCTACTCTCAAATATTTTTGAAAAAAACAACAGCATTTTAAGATGTCACTGATCAATATTTACCTGTATTACACTAACTTCCCAACATCAGTGCTTTCCATAATGTTCTGATTACATGATGTTGTCCAAGACTGTGCAATGTAACCATTAACATTAATTTACCTTGCAGTGGCCTATCATAACAATAGCCTATTACGTTACTAAAATGCTCAAAGTAAATGTACCAGGAAGGGTTCAATGAAGCAATGCCATATAATTATCACTTTTGATTCCCTAGAGAACATTTCCTTTTAATGGGTGTGTGTGAGGAACTCCACATAACGTACAAGTTCAAAGCCAATGCCATTTTTCAACAGAACCTTACAGTGAGGACAAGAACAATTTCGGAAGCTTCTTTTTTTAAAGAGAAGGTAAAGAGAGAAGAAAAGCTTACCATCCAGAAGACTGACAAACTTGATAGCTCAACCCTAAATGTGTCTCCAGCAGGTAATGAAATGTGTTGCTCAAAGCTAAAGAGTGTCAACTTCAACAAGGACACCACACAAATGGTTTAGTATCCGTCAGTTCCTGTCTTTCAAACCCATATGAGGAAAAGTGCTACCTAATACAACCACCCCCTTTGACAGATATTCACATTGTAGTTATTTTAATGCACATTTGCATGTGCACTGGACCACACAGCAACATTACGCTCTAAAGACTTCGAAAACTTGAGTAACCTGTTTTCAGTTTTCTGAACACCAGACAGTTGATACAATGAAAATGAGACCACAGTATGGAGCTGCTGAAAATGATATTCCTTTAAGACTGTCAAGAGATTGGACACACCATACACATTCTGCTATCATGAAAAAAGTAACACTCTTATAGATGATTGCACAATTAGTGGTTCATCAAGACTGAGTATAAAAGGAGCATCCACTAAAGGCTTAGGTCAGGTTCAAGCTACACAATTTTAGCTGATCATCAAGTCGCCAACTGTTTTTGGAAATAACAGACAAAAGATCGTCTCAAGTTGGAGGCAAATTGGCGTTCATTCGACCCTGGCTAAATCACTCCGTGTGAACTACTGAAAGACCTTATCCCAGAGCTTGCGAAGTGATCACTGATTCATCACAAGCCCACAACAAATATTTAGTTTAGTGTCAGGACCTGTCAGCCACTCTAAATTCAGTAGTGTGAAAAGTGTTGTGACTGGACGTTAGTATAGCAACTAATTACAGTCAACGAGAGTGCAAGACATGGGGTGAGGAGAAAGCTGAGGGTAGAGTTAAACAAAATGTTATCCATTTTTTCATTTGTATTCTTTTCTGCTCCTTTTGTGTGTTTTTGTTTCAAATCATCACACAAGCAACCTGTATTGCTCGTTTTTGGGCATCTATTATGGGAAAAATATGTGTCTCACACATAACATCCTCCAATCAGTCTTTGTTCTTCTGTCACTCCTGGTGAAAGATCTTGTCATTTGTGACCCTGTGTCGCTGAACAGTTATGCAGCCACAACCATTGAAAGATGTGTGTAGTGTGTAATGTGAAAAGTTGTGTAGTGTGAAAAGCACAATGATCTGATGAATCTGAATGTCATGCAATATGAACCTGGCCTTTCCAAGTAAGGATGGATCGGGGTTTACCACTTTGGGTCATATTTGGTTAAAAAAATGGTCAGCTAGTTCAGACAATGTTTCTCAGTGCAAGATTACAAAGAATTTATATCTTTCAACATGTACTATTCATACTATCACTAAAAAATTGAGGGAGTCGGGGGAATCTTGGTGTATAAAGGCCAAAGATGGAAACTTCTGCAAGAGTTACAACAGCGTAGCTTCATAGACATAGAGTGCTTGTGCTTGACTGGCCTGCGTGCAGTTCAGATCAGTCTTCTATTATAAATGTACGGCATATCATGAAGATGAGAATCAGTCAATGGCAACCATGGACTGTTATGCAGCTCAAGTATTGTATACAAGAATGAGCAAATATTTCACTCATTTAGTATCATGAATTCCCAAGCAATTCAAAATTGCAGACATTGACATATTTTCATCAACATCAGGACTAGTCTGATAAGAATATTAAAATATATGACCTGAATGAAGCAATACAATACATGTCTGGGAGTACAGTGGTGGCAAACTTTCTATGTGAAACATACTGATGCAAGATCTGTTTTTAGACAGATATAATATAATAGTCTTTACACAGCCATTTGCAATAAGACTAAACAACCTTTTTCTATATTTTTTTACATAGCAGTCTTTGATTGAATTAATCATCACCTCTCACTTGAAGCCCATATAAACCAAATGTCTTTTATTTTGAATGAACAAATTAAACAAAAAAGATCATTCTAGTTGGAACAGATAAAAGTAAAAGATAAAGATGAAACCCAGCAGGATGGCAACTAAATACAATCAGAGAAATCATGACTGAATAATTAAAAAGCCTCAAACAGAAGATACGACAATCATTATCCAAATACGAGAAACATTATCCATACAGTGAGCCA
This sequence comes from Crenuchus spilurus, assembly GCA_036984385.1. NCBI lineage: Eukaryota > Metazoa > Chordata > Actinopteri > Characiformes > Crenuchidae > Crenuchus > Crenuchus spilurus. Next base: position 43,316 of record BRDA01013639.1, on the reverse strand, counting down.
AAATACAGTGCTTTTATCATTGAAATGTCCCACTACAACACTGTCACTACTGTATTCTTGTTTTTGCAAAATTGAAATTTTATAGGAGAAGAACATCCAGTGAAAGTTAATGCCACAAAATTTTACTTAAGTAAGTCTGGGCCATTTATATCGGCCAACTCAAGTACAAATGTTAAGTGCAGCTTAGGGGAGTAAAAAACTGTAAGAAAAATTATCACCATGTACATAGGATGATATATAATAGTGTATATGTGTACATGTAATTCTGTTAACTTCAGGGCTAACCAATCAATCATACCTAAGAGACCTTTTAAATCTAGTGAGGCTTGTTGACCAGCTTCAAAATCAAAATTAACCTCAAGGTGAGAAAATGCTCAAATCAGCTTAACCTCCTTCAATCAAACCAGGCTGTAGACTCTCATAGCGATCACTCAACATCAATCACTGCAGCTTTCCACAAACTGTCACACACCTTACATTACACTACTCAGTATTATAAGGTACAAAAAGATGACAAAGCTTATATTTTATGGTTTGCTTTGTTGTGCTCATTTCCTACTCAGTTAGCACTGAAAGAAAAAAAAAATTTGTAATATCCAAAACTGGCCATTTTTAAACCTCAGTACCATAAATCATATGAAAGCATGAACCAGTGAACACTGAAAAGGCCCTAAATCCTGAATTTCTTTTACTCAAATTTAAGCTCAAACAAAAATATGAAATAAATTTTACAAATTTGAAATACTGGGTGGAGTGTCCATGTTCTCCCCGTGTCTGCATTGGTTTCCTCCTGGGTATCAGGTTTCCTCCCACAGTCCAAAAACACGGAGGTCAGGTGAATTGGGTACTCTAAATTGTCCTTGTGTATGTGTGAGCCCAACAATGAACATGCGTCCTGTTCTGGCTTTGGCTACAATAGTGGAATGTGCTGCCCAGTGCCCAATTAAGAGGTAGAGGACTCACCAGTGGTTAAGAAGATGGCTGGAAGGAAATGTTACTGTATATGTTATAATCATGTCATGATGTGTCATATAATGTTATACGTTACAATATACTTGTAAATGTTATGTAATGTTATATGTTGTAATTATATTATGATATTTTCCACATGAATAGTTTAGAACAGATCTGTTCAAATTGCAGTGTAAGTCCACTAGGCTTAGAATCAGCCTCTTTAATTTAAGAAGTCGTACTCTATTAAATGCATTACTAAGATTACATATTTTAAAGACTTTAAGAACATCTTTGAGCTTAAACATGAAGACTGTTGAATGTTACATTTACACATATTTACAATTATTCTGCACAGTCTGTGTTTACACATATACACCATATAAAGTGCACATTGAATATTCTCACTGTGAAAACTGGAGTTTTAAAGCACAATACATCAAAACAAGTCACCATGTGAAGAGAACATAACATCTAAAGTGTTGTTCAAGCACTTGTGTAAGTGAAGGTCATGCAAATTAATATTAAAATAAATAGTGGTGAAACTATATACAGTATATTATTATATACTATATATGTATATATTTTTTTATAGCATATTACTATTATACTCAGCATAAATTAAGTATGACTTAATACATTATTATATTATATATAATATATTATTATTATTATTATTATTATTATTATTATTATTATTATATATTATGTGACTTAGAATATTATTGTAATTACACATTAGTAGTGGGTTAATACAAGTCAGTGGCTCCAAAATAGTTGTTAGCATGACTTAAGTATACTTAGCAATATATACTGTGTATATACTATATATGCATGCGTGTGTGTGTGTTCCTTTAAAGAGTAGTCTTCAGAATATTTATGTAACTGTCAGCTTCCCTGACCAAAAAGGTTACAAAATTGTTTACCAAATGTAAGTAATTTCCAGTGTTTGTTCTTCTTTAACGTTTGTGTATATTTCATGTCAGAGAAACTGTCTCTTTGTGTTTAATAGTCTCACAGGATATTATTCACCAACATTTGCAGTCACTTAAGTTGTAGTTCCATTCAAAGCGCGGTATTTAACCGACTGTTAGCTTAAAAGTGGTTTAGAAAACTGTCACTTACCCAGAGCTGTCCAGAGAACACCGTCTGCTTAAAACTCCGTTCATTGTTCAACACCGGTCAAATCTGCCTCAGCCAAACGGTCAAACGCTCAGAGCTCGCGCTCTTTAAACTCGGCTCGCGCCCTTTAACTGCTCACTGACGTTCGTCCAATCAGAGCTTAGTTTACATTCGCAGCACTGACTGCAGATCGGACTAAGAGTGTATAAATTTCAACAGGCACATGTAGGCCCCGCCCATTATGCAAAGAGTTCTATAAGACACACCGTACAATAGCCACACCCGTGTCAACTATTAGCGTGGATGCTAAGCATTCCATTTGCTCCACCAACCAGCCTCAACCAGCGTTCTTCTGAATCACGTGATTTCATGGCGCTGCAGTAAAAGTCATGAGAGATCGGAATGTGCAGAATACACTCAGATACACATCAGCGGAACGCGGGTGATAGCGAACAGGGCACAGGAGACGACCTTTCACTCACTGCAATTCTCTAAATTCACATTGAATAAGAAAAATGTTACTGATCAAGTGAAACAGACATCAAATGAGAAATGTCTGAATGAGAGACAGAAACTTCACCATCATTCAGTTTAAACAGGATTCTTTATAAATGTAACCAAAGCCATTCAGTAACCTCACATTCAGCTCTTCTCAGCAATAAGCTCTGTTACTGTTCTACTAAATGAGGGGAGGCTCACAGTTTGTTGAACTAAACTAACTGTCAGATTAGTAAAGCAATTAAACACAATTTATTCTGCAAAGATGCCATTAAATTTCACTGTAACCATAAAATTTGTACAGGGCCCAATCACACAGCGTCCAAATACTGGTCCAAAAACAACCTCAGTAAACACTATACACATGTATAGGAGATATTAGTCTATAAACAACCTCACTTTATTAAACACTCTGTACACTAGAATATTAGATATTAGTCCATAGACAACCCAAATAAACAGACTACACACTACAATGGGAGATACAGTGGTGCTTGAAAGTTTGTGAACCATTTAGATTTTTCTATATTTCTGCATAAATATGACCTAAAAATCATCTGATTTTCACCTACTAAACATTTCTGGTAACTGTTCTTTAACCACTCTTTGGTAGAATGACTTGTGTGTTTAGGGTCGTTGTCTTGCTGACCCACCTTCTCTTGAGATTCAGTTCATGGACAGATGTCCTGACATTTTCTTTAGAATTCTCTGATATAATTCACAATTCATTCTTCCATCAATGATGACAAGCCGTTCCTGGTCCAGATGCAGAAAAACAGGCCCAAACCTGATAGTGCCACCACCATGTTTCACAGATGAGATAAGGTTCTTATGCTGGAATGCAGTGATTTACTTTCTCAAAACATAACACTTTTCATTTAAACCAAAAAGTTTGGTCTACTTTGGTGTTGTCCACAAAACATTCTCCCAGTAGCCTTCTGACTTGTCCACGTGATCTTTAGCAGATGTGCAGCAATGTTCTTTTTTGGAGAGCAGTGACTTTCTTCTTGCAACCCTGCCATGCACACCTTTGTTGTTCAGTGTTCTCCTGATGGTGGACTCATGAATATTAACATTAGCTAATATGAGAGAGGCCTTCAGTTGTTAAGAAGTTACCCTGGAGTGCTTTGTGACCTTGCTGTCTATTACACGCCTTGCTCTTGGAGTGATCTTTGTTGGTCGACATTCTTGAGGAGGTAACAGTGGTCCTGAATTTCCTCCATTTGTACACAATCTGTCTGACTGTGGATTGGTGGAGTTCAAACTCTTTAGAGATGGTTTTGTAACCTTTTCCAGCCTGATGAGCATCAACAACTCTTTTTTTGAGCTCCTCAGAAATCTCCTTTGCTCATGCCATGATACACTTCCACAAACATGTTGTGAAGAGCAGACTTTGATAGATCCCTGTTCTTTAAATAAAACAGGTGCCCACTCACACCTGATTGTCATCCCATTGATTGAAAACACCCGACTCTAATTTCACCTTCAGATTAACTGCTAATCTTAGAGGTTCACATACTTTTACTCTCACAAATATGTCATATTGGATCATTTTCCTCAATAAATTAATGACCAAGTATGATATTTGTGTCTCATTTGTTTAACTGGGTTCTCTTTATCTGATTATAGGACTTGTGTGAAAATCTGATCATGTTTTAGGTCATATTTATGCAGAAATATGGGTTCTCAAGGGTTCATAAACTTTCAAGCACCACTGTATTAGTACATAAACAACCTCAATAAACATCTTAAATACTAGAATGAAATGACCAGGCATTTCTCTTCTAGAGTATGTATTTGAAAAAGAAAAATGTTATATTGTTCAACATTTGTGAAACAAAGGTTATAGCACTAATGCTAGATCAAAGTACATTTCCACCACATTCCAACTTTGTAATGCTAATACCTTATACTAAAACAATGATCTAACTATGAATATACAATACTGGACACCCCATCTTTCTTATTGACCTCCTACTAAGCAACACACAATGATTCTCATATTCAGAAGGATGGCTGCACAGTGTAGTACTGTCTCATTACACATGTCCTTGAAGCTCCTTAGCAGTTGTATTATATTTCGTCAATAGTGGTCGTCATGGAATAACTGAACTATTGTATGGACTATTGTACAGTGTTGTGGTTTAAAGTTCCATAGCCTTGCCTCCTTACCCCCCTCTAAGATGCATTTTATTATGAATCAAACAAGGATTAAAGAGGAATGCAAAATATACCAAAGCCATGTGCTGACAAGTTGCTGACAAACACTTTATCAAAGTCAAACAGTGTTTTTTTTATTTGCTATGAGTGAACTTGCATCTTACCTTCAGGGTTTTTTAATACATAATGGTGATAATGGTAAAATACTGGTAAATCTGACCAACTCCAGAGAGTTAAACATTTCTACCATCCTATCATCACCATTGCCATCCTCACTGGATCATTACACATCAAACTCTGAATGATTTTGTTTACTGACTGAATTATGCAGAACTTTCAGAGGTTAGTGGAACAGCATGGCAATTTCTATCACTGTTCCTTCTGTTCAATATATACATAAATATACTCTTTGAGTTGAGGGTTTAGTGTCAGTAGTGTGCAACTGAAGCAACCTGAGGCTAACAGCCCTACTTGTGTGAACAAGAGCAAAGCCATTAGCCAGTATTGAACATTGGATTCCTTAGGGTCATGGGTCTTAAACTCCAGACCTGAGGACACACTCACTTCAAGCTTCAACTGTGTTAATTACCAAGCTCTTAAAGACTTGAAGTGGTAATGTTACAACAGGGACAAGGTTGAACTCTGTAGTGCTATTACTCTCCAAGAGCTGAGTTTGACTTCCTGCTTTAAAGGGATATTTCATAGTTTTGCAACCAAATCTTTCTCTGCAATATCTGCAATATAAAGGGAATAATTTAAAAGTGTATTTAGAAAGTAACTGAAATCATGTTGAGTATATACACATTTATATCAAAAACCAGGTGTTAGAGGAACTGTATTGGCTTTTATTGGCTTTTTAGAACTTAATCCAGGTCTCTGATAGCTGTTTAAATTAGCCTTTACAGTAGTATAAAGAGTGAACCAGTTCTCAGCTAAGCTTTGTGTTTTCGTCATCATATGACAATTCATTTGAGAAATCTTTTATATATCAAAGTATCTCAATATATTGTTTTGTCAGAATACATCTGAAGAAAACTAAAGTTTAGCAAAGCTGTACAACCATGACAGACATGAGGAGGAATACAGGAGACTAGTGAAGAACTTTGTTAACTGGTATAAGCTAAACCAACTACAGCTGAACACGAGTAAGACCAAGGGGACCAACTATAAGTCCAACCCTGCCAAGAACCTGAGTGTTAACTTGGACAGTAAACTAGATTGGAGCACACACCTCATATCTATCTATCCATCCATTCATCCATCCATCCATCCATCCATCCATCCATCCATCCATCCAACCAACCAACCAACCAACCAACCAACCAACTAACCAACCAGCCAACTAACCAACCAACTAACCAACCAGCCAACTAACCAACCAACTAATCAACAAATCAACTAACCAACCAACCAACCAACCAACCAACTAATCAACAAATCAACTAACCAACCAACCAACCAACCAACCAACCAGCCAACTAACCAACCAACTAATCAACAAATCAACTAACCAACCAACCAACTAATCAACAAATCAACTAATCAACCAACCAACCAACAAACCAACCAACCAACCAACTAACCAACTAATCAACTAACCAACCAACCAACCAACCAACCAACCAATCAACTAACCAACCATTCAACCATTCATCCAGTCCTGAGGGCCCACCTGGCCACATGTATGCCAAGTAGCAATGTAAAATAAATAAATACCTGGGGCTGATAGACACTTTAGCTTTAATATTATTAATAAACAAGTCTATATTATTTGTCTCATGCAGAGTAGCACTGATTGGCCCATTCTGTTTCGGTCTGAGAAAGAGAGCAGCTAAGTAAACGCATATCTTGATGTGTTGATGTGATAATGGAGGCAGAAAGAAATGCATGCAGAAAGATGATCAAAAGCACAGACAGGACACAAGCTTCCAGAAGCTTCGAGGGCTTTTGTATTGCCACTTGGTACACATGTGACCAGGTGTGCCCTCACAGCTGAATGGCTGGTGGCTAAAAAGGGCGCCGTTATCAGACATTGCAACTGTGTGTACAGTCAGGTTAGAGTGAAAAAAAAGAGTTGTATGTGTCTCAGCAGATTTTTAAAAAGAGATGAACTCAAGTTTCCTTTCACCTACTGTGGTGTTGGTCATTCACCTCATGTTAAACCCAAAGTGAGTACTGTAAGATGTTGCTTAGTGCTAGGAAGCAGTTACTGATTCTCTATATAAAAACATATTTCAACACATACAGGTGCATGTAGAAAATTAGAATATTATAAAAAAATGAATTTATTTCAGTAATTCAGTTCAAAAAGTAATACTTATATTATATAAGTTCATTACACACAGAGTGTCTATTTCAAGTGTTATTTTATTGTTGAAGATTATGCCCTGCAGCCAATGAAAATCCAAAAGACAGGATCTTAAAAATTAGAATGTCATATAAGACCAATTAAAAAATGTAATACATAAATGTTGGCCTACTGAAAAGTATGTACAGTATATGCTCTCAATACTTGGTTGTGGCTCCTTTTGCATGAATTATTGCATCAATGCAGCATGGAATGGAGGCAGGGCCGGTGCTCCGCATACATGAACTACACACTGTGCATGGGGCCTCACATAAAACTTCCTAAAACCCACATCTCCATTAAGCGTGTCAACAGATGGAAGCATGAAATGCTTTTAAATGTCCATATAGATGGCTATGCTGACTTTGGACTTGATATAACACAGTGAACCAACACCAGCAGATGACATGGCTCAAAGCATCACTGAAAGTACATTTTACATTTGGAAATCAAGGTCCCAGAGTCTGGAGGAAGAGTGGAAAGACACACAATCTAAGCTGCTTGAGGTTTGTGTTATATCAAGTCCAAAGTCAGCGCAGCCATTAACCAGGACATACTGTAGTTAGTAACTGACTAGCACAGCAAGCTTGTCAGCAGCTCTATTTTCAGGACTAAAATGAGGCGAAAGTCTATGGACACTAACCATACATCTAACAACATGATAAATGGAGGCCTATTATAATTGAATAAGTGTGCTGTAAATGTGCATTATAATCATTAGTCATACACAAACTCAAGGTCATTCCACACAAGCAAAAACTGCTATCAGAGCAGGTGATCACTGAAATATGAGAAAGAAGAGACGTGATAACCATCGTCCTAGAGACACATACACAAAAACAAACCAGTGCACTCTGGTTCACTCTGGACATGGGTGGAGACGCAGGTCCCCCATTGTGGGTACAGCTCCTACTGAAGCCATGATCCTGGTTTTCAAAACAAAAAGCAGCAATTTGCTAAAATGCTGTATGTTGGTCAGTGGACCAAGGCAAGGCAAATTTATTTATATACAAATTTATTTATTTATTTATTTATTTATACACCACAGTCATTCAAAATAAAGAAATTAATTTAATTAAGAAATGCACAAATAAAGCTGTAAAATTAAAAGACCACAGTTAAAAGATAAAAAGTACAGAGTTAAATCAACATTAAATTAACTCTTTAGTCTCGTCCTCTAGAAAGAAGAAATTGAATAATTATTTTGTTGGGCAGGGTCGGGGTGGGGGGCAATAATAAAAACAGTCAGTCTTTTCTTTTAAATGTACAATTTCAACACACAATGAGATGCACTTTTTGGTAAAATCAGAACATAAACTGCAAATGCAAAAACTATAGAATGCACATTTTCTTCACTTTTTAAACATAAGATTCATCTCTTTGTGGTGGTGAAACAGCACTAATGGTTTTTCAGCATTTGGTCCAGTTTATTCCGTGTGGTATGGCTACGTAGCATACGTTTGCATCCAGACAAGGAAATGTTTCATTTGTAGTGACCTGTAGGGGATGTATTTTAGCTGAACATACCTCTACCGTCTGGTAGAGATGGCACAATCACATTGTGTTACGTTTAATATCTTTTTCAATAAGATATAGTGACTCGTATGTGTTCTAAAAATGGTTGAGCAGGATGTTAAACAATTAAAAAAAGATAAAACATGATCAAAACAACAGATTTAAAAGAGAAACCATTCAGTAAACTAGTCGAGAGGTGCTGTTACAGAATAAATTAGGTAGAGAACAATGTTTTAAAATGAGCTGCTCGAATAGAAGTGTTTAAAATCTGGATTTGAAAGTGTCTACAGTGTACTTCTAATATGCTCTGTCAACTGGTTCCATTTAAAAGCAGAATGATAACTAAACACTGCTTCTCCATATTTAGTCTTCACCTTAGACAGGATTAACTGACTGTTTAGTTTATACTGCAGACAGGACTAACTGACTGTTTAGTCTTTACTTTACACAGGACTAAATTACTGTTTAGACTTTACTTTAGACAGGACTAAATTACTGTTTAGATTTTACTTTAGACAGGACTAAATTACTGTTTAGTCTATACTTTAGACAGGACTGACTGACTGTTTAGTCTATACTTTAGACAGGACTGACTGTTTAGTCTTTACTTTAGACAGAACTAACTGACCGTTTAGTCTATACTGTAGACAGGACTAACTGACTGTTTAGTCTTTACTTTATACAGGACTAAATGACTGTTTAGTCTTTACTTTAGACAGGACTAAATTACTGTTTAGACTTTACTTTAGACAGGACTAAATGACTGTTTAGTCTTTACTTTAGACAGGACTAACTGACTGTTTAGTCTATACTTTAGACAGGACTGACTGTTTAGTCTTTACTTTAGACAGGACTAACTGTTTAGTCTTTACTTTAGACAGGATTAACTGACTGTTTAGTCTATACTTTAGACAGGACTGACTGTTTAGTCTTTACTTTAGACAGGATTAACTGACTGTTTAGTCTATACTTTAGACAGGACTGACTGTTTAGTCTTTACTTTAGACAGGACTAACTGACTGTTTAGTCTTGACTTTAGACAGGACTGACTGTTTATTCTTTACTTTAGACAGGACTAACTGACTGTTTAGTCTATACTTTAGACATGATTAACTGACTGTTTAGTCTATACTTTAGACATGATTAACTGACTGTTTAGTGTTTACTTTAGACAGGACTAACTGACTGTTTAGTCTTTACTTTAGACAGGACTAACTAACTGTTTAGTCTATACTTTAGACAGGACTGACTGTTTAGTCTTTACTTTAGACAGGACTAACTGACTGTTTAGTCTTTACTTTAAACAGGACTAACTGACCGTTTAGTCTATACTGTAGACAGGACTAACTATCTGTTTAGTCTTTACTTTAGACAGGACTAACTGACCGTTTAGTCTTTACTTTAGACAGGACTAACTGACCGTTTAGTCTTTACTGTAGACAGGACTAACTAACTGTTTAGTCTTTACTTTAGACAGGACTAACTGACCGTTTAGTCTATACTGTAGACAGGACTAACTGACTGTTTAGTCTTTACTTTAGACAGGACTAACTGACTGTTTAGTCTTTACTTTAGACAGGACTAACTGACTGTTTAGTCTTTACTTTAAACAGGACTAACTGACTGTTTAGTTTTTACTTTAGACAGGACTAACTGACTGTTTAGTCTATACTTTAGACAGGACTGACTGTTTAGTCTTTACTTTAGACAGGACTAACTGACTGTTTAGTCTTTACTTTAAACAGGACTAACTGACCGTTTAGTCTATACTGTAGACAGGACTAACTAACAGTTTAGTCTTTACTTTAGACAGGACTAACTGACCGTTTAGTCTATACTGTAGACAGGACTAACTGACTGTTTATTCTTTACTTTAGACAGGACTAACTGACTGTTTAGTTTTTACTTTAGACAGGACTAACTCACCGTTTAGTCTATACTGTAGACAGGACTAACTGACTGTTTAGTCTTTACTTTAGACAGGACTAACTGACTGTTTAGTCTTTACTTTAGACAGGACTAACTGACTGTTTAGTCTTTACTTTAAACAGGACTAACTGACTGTTTAGTTTTTACTTTAGACAGGACTAACTGACTGTTTAGTCTTTACTTTAGACAGGACTAACTGACCGTTTAGTCTTTACTTTGGACAGGACTAACTGACCATTTAGTCTATACTGTAGACAGGACTAACTAACAGTTTAGTCTTTACTTTAGACAGGACTAACTGACCGTTTAGTCTATACTGTAGACAGGACTAACTGACTGTTTATTCTTTACTTTAGACAGGACTAACTGACTGTTTAGTCTTTACTTTAGACAGGACTAACTGACCGTTTAGTCTTTACTTTAGACAGGACTAACTGACCGTTTAGTCTATACTGTAGACAGGACTAACTGACTGTTTAGTTTTTACTTTAGACAGGACTAACTCACCGTTTAGTCTATACTGTAGACAGGACTAACTGACTGTTTAGTCTTTACTTTAGACAGGACTAACTGACCGTTTAGTCTTTACTTTAGACAGGACTAACTGACCTATACTTTGTGAAATAAACTACATCATAAATTCGATCTTATTTGGGTTCTTCTCTTAAAACATATACTGTGGTGCTAACATGACTGCATGATGGTATATGGATAAAAAACATCAAGACCATGATAGTAGTACCATAATTCTAAATAATAAAACTGTAGATACTGCAATAATGCAACTTATATACTATTATATACTTATATACTACTACTACAGTAATACAGTAATAATTATACAATAATTACAATAATAAGTCACCATAGTATTTATCATAATTTACCATTTTACTAAGGAAACATTCATTTTATTACTGCATTATTAACAGGGGCATTGTAGTGGGGTGTAACGTGGAACTGAGTTACCAAGCCCCCAAGTGGGGGAAGGGCCCTTGAGAAGTCTGGAATTTTATTCTCCCTTAAGTATTCTATTAATAATATTTAAAAATAGAGGCAGGGGGGCCTGGGCACTGTTTGTCCAGAATTGGGTGCTATGCCCCTGACTATTACCACTGTAGTATTCTGTAGTACTTTTTTGTATGGGTAAAATGTTAAAAGTCATGATGCTCAGTTTTCTGGCTCTCCTGAAAGAAGCCATAAGAGGAAAGAGATTCACTTCTGAAGAACATGCGACAGTGGCACATTCATGACTCACAACTCAGCCAAAAACATTTTTTAATGAGGGAAAATAAATGAGTGGCATGGTGTCTTGGTGGTTAGCACGTCTGCCTCTCAGTGCTGAGGTCTTGGGTTCGATTCCCATCTGGGTGGAGTTTACAGGGGACTCGAACCCACAGTGCAAAAACATGGAGGTCAAGTGGATGGATACTATAAAATTGTCCATGTGTGTGCGCAAGTGTATGAAGTGCAGGCTTCAAAACTTTCCTCCATTTGTACACAATCTGTCTGACTGTGGATTGGTGGAGTCCAAACTCTTTAAAGATTGAGACTCTTTAAAGATGAGCATCAACATCTCTTTTTCTGAGCTCCTCAGAAATCTGCTTTGTTTGTGACATCATACACTTTCACAAACATGTTGTGAAGAGCAGACAGATCCCTGTTCTTTAAATAAAACACGGGGCCCACTCACACCTGATTGTCATCCCATTGATTGAAAACACCTGACTCTAATTTCACCTTCAGATTAACTGCTAATCTTAGAGGTTCACATACTTTTGGCCACAAATATGTCATATTTGATCATTTTCCTCAATAAATAAATGAGCAAGTATAATATTTTGGTCTCATTTGTTTAACTGGGTTCTCTTTGTCTACTTTTAGGACTTGTGTGAACATCTGATGATGTTTTAGGTCATATTTATGCAGAAATATAGAAAATTAAAGGGTTCATAAACTTTCAAGCACCACTGTATAAGGCTCATATGGCATGTAGGTCACCAGTCAAGGCTGGATGTGGCCCAGGTTCATGCTGCTATAAGGGAAGTGACTCCAATGTGTACAGTACAGTCACATGAATTAAAACATTCTGTGCTGACACATTTTCACGTTTATGTGATATAAACGTACAGGGGTTAGACAATGAAACTGAAACAGCTGGTTTTAGAGCACAATAATTTATTAGTAGGTGTTGGGCCTCCTTTTGCAGCCAATACAGCGTCAGTTCGTCTTGGGAATGACATATACAAGTCCTGCACAGTGGTCAGAGGGATTTTAAGCCATTCTTCTTGCAGGATAGTGGTCAGGTCACTACGTGATGCTGGTGGAGGAAACCGTTTCCTGACTCGCTCCTCCAAAACACCCCAAAGTGGCTCAATAATATTTAGACACAAAGACTTGCTGTCTTGGTCACAGATGCGCCAGCAAGACGTGACCAACAATTTGTCCTCTTTTGAACTCTGGTATGTCACCATAATGTTGTGTGCATTGTAATATACTATATAACTGTGCTCTTACCTGCTAACTGAACCTTCACACTCTGCTCTTACTGGTGCAATGTGACATTAATGAAGATTGGCCACCAGACTGGTCCAATTTAGCCATGAAACCTCCCACACTAACATGACACTTTCATTGTCTAACCCCTGTATATATGAAGAAATTATCTTCACATTTGAGGTCAATGCATTACTTTATTCAGTGAGATGGAAAATGTACTCAGCAAGTGCAGGTCAGTTTGTATGTTTAGGGTGGCTTCCCCCGTGGCTGGACCGGTATCTCTGAACTACTGATGTCTTTCTGTAAATAGTATCACCATCTAGTGGAGAATCCTAGTTTTTGCATTAAACAGGCTTCATTCAATGGCTTTAGTCAAAAAAAAACGTTTACAGAAACCAAATGAACACTGATTCACAATTTCTGACCTACAGTGACAGCAAAACATGAAAAAAGATTATTGTTCAGATTTTAACTTAAAAAGTTAAAACGGTCATATTATATATTTATCACATTAAATATGACATTTCAATCCCTTTTTGTTTTTCTGTTGACTTGAGAATCAGAATATTTAATTCAGACTAAATATATAAGTCTAACAGTATTAAAATAAAAATAAAAAAGCTTGAAATGTCACTTTATATGTAATGAAAACAAAATATATGAGCTTACCTTTTTGAATTAAATTTTTGGAGATGCACTAATAAGTCCACATCGAATACAGAGAAAAGTACCCATCATTTGACCTGTTATCATAAAAAAAAAAGGCTGCAGACTCAATATAGAGTACTGTATATCCAGTCATTCTGTTTTTAATACAAACTCAACATATCTACATACATGGTTTCAAATAAATCGGCAGAGATAGAAGTTAAGAGGTTGAAAGAGTGAACACTCAGTAGCACTTGGCCTGAATATTGTGTAATGCAGTGTAATCTCAGGGTTCTTTTTGATGCATTTTGTTCAAAATTCTGTGCTGATTCCCTGTAGAATTACCATTAAAATACAATATTGACTTGTACCTCTTCTCCCAAACGTCTCTGAGATGCAGTACATCAGATGCTAGCTGGGTAAGTACTTTGACAGTTGTGCTGTTTTAAAGAGGCTTTCTTTGCTCTCCAAGCTGTTCCAGATCTTTCAAATGACCAACCTTCAGGAACTATCTATGAGGGTTTCTCTTAGAAAAAAGACCTTTCATCTGCTTTGTTCATATGAAACTGTAGATCAAAGTGCATTTGAACATTTCTGTGTGCTCCTTAGAAAGCGTTTTGATACAGAGAGCTGACATTTGATCAGAGCAAGGCTGTATTTTGTGCAATTTTCACCATTCCCATTTCCATAACTGGTTATCAAAACAAAAGTATTGGGTGTAATTGAATATAAATACATTTATTGGGCAAATAAGGGTCATTTGTAGCTTCAACCAAAGCAACTCCGAATATGACTGTGCTTAGAATAGGACAATAGGCTTTCAGATGGTTACCGCCTAGTCATAAAGTAAGAACTGGTCGTTTAAGAGTTCAGATTAAGACAAAGGGCATAGGAGGCATGATAAGAAGGGCTTTTCTTGGACGTTTTTGGCTTTTTTTCAATTTTTCTTCAAAAACTGGCTTGTTCATGGCCTTGTGCTATACTGTTTCCTACAGGACGCTCTAAGAGAGAATTCAGTGCACAGGTAATAATAAAAAAATTACATAGGGACCATGTACAGTCACATTAGCTTGCCAACTACACAACATCTTGTTGATTATATTCCAATAAGTACTCAAAAAATAATATAAATATCCTTAAAAATTCAAGCATAATATCAACAAAACTTAAAAAAAAGTTGGTTAAATATTTGACGACAACAATAAGGCTCACTTTTTAGTCTCTTGTTGAGATAAGAGAACAAAGACCTACGAAAAACTGTCCTGCGACCTTCTCTGTCTGAGACGGCTTGTGCTAATTCCTCGGAAACTAAATTTGTGCTACTCCTACGGACGACTCCTTCACTAAACAAAAAAAACGTGACTTAACATTTGCTCAAAGCTCGGTTTCATTAAATGAGAGAGTATCTGGAGCAGACCAACTTCTATCAGCTTCTACAAGTCAGCCTGGGGAATTTCTCTATCGGGACGCAATGTTCTTAATCCCTAAAAATGTTTTTTTTTGGTGAGGAGGGGAACACATGACAAGGTTTTTAATGAAACTTTGTGAAGCTTTGGAGCTTTCATTAGGAAAGCTGGAGTGCTTTGAAATTCACTCGCAAGATCTCTAAAGAGGAACACTGTCATGCTGCCTTGTGGAGAACGTTTGATTTTGCAGGACATGGCCCATAGGGTTAGAAATACCGCAGTGTTGTAGTTCTAAAAACTGCTCTGCCAAGCTCTATATATGAGTTTTAGGGTAATTACAGACCAGGATGGGTCTAAGGAACCATAAGATTAGGTAGTTCCAGATGTTTAAGTGGTGTGTACATCTGTGTAGATCTTCTAAAACGTGGGGTCTGAACAAGACCAGGCTTTCTGGCTCCCAATCATCAAACAGCAGTCTTCTACTGTTTCACCCAAAGAAAATGGGGCTCAATCAGTTTCCCACAACTGGAGAACTCAGGAAAGCTGACTGAATATGAATGAATAGATTCAAGCCGTTGCAAACCCCTTGCTTGTTTTTCTCTTCACACACAGGGTATAAGCAGCATATTTGTAGAGAAAGAAAGAAAGAGAGAGCTAGAGAGAGAGAGAGACAGGGAGAGAAAGAGAGTGACACACACCATAATAATAACAGTATTCACAGGCGCTCCGTCAAAACCCAACAAAATGTATCGACGAATCTGACAGCTCTTCAAAAGGCAAGGTTCAACCACAATAGCGCTCTGACCGACCAGGAGTAAAAGAGACACTGAAACTGATTATATCACATTACTAATGTACTGTAAGATGAGTCAGTGATGACGGCCCTTCTCCTCCGAAGAGTTCGTAAGCTTTCACCCTCTGTTGTTGCTGCTCAGTTAGGCACAGAAGGTAGGAGTTCTGCTTCCGTTAGGGCGCCGAAACCTTGCGTGGACCCGAGGAAAAGACAAGGTCACGCTCCACCTCGTCCTCACAGCAGAAGCCGACTGGAGTTCACCTTCGACCTTTTTCATTGGCAAATAAAGTTTGGGTAAAACTCCCGTTGAAGAGTGCAGCAATTTTCCAGGCTTTGAATTTCAATGTTTTTTTTTTGTTTCTTTGTTTTTTTTTTTTACACATTTTTTCAGTCTGTTTTTTTACTTTTTCATCCACATTGTAATATTTCTAAAAAGCCGACCACAACATTAATATCAATATTTGAACACTGAGGTAATAAGCTTGCTGTGTGATACAGAACTTCCCTGGGAAGTTCTTGAGAGAAAACGTGTCCTTTGACATTTTGTCATTTTTCACCCCCCCCCACCCCCATACATAGGATTCCATTCAGCACTCCAAAATTGTTCCCACTGCGATGGTGTAGTTCATTTTTAGGGTAAAGTTACGGTAAAAGTTAGCTGCTTGTTTTTGGAACAAGCACATTTGTGTACTGTTGTAGATCGTTGAGAAATGTTGTTGATGAATTTGTTCTTCTTCCCTTATGTTGCATAGTGATCAAAACTTCCTAGGTACTCAAGGGCGGCCTGGTAGCAGAACTGGTATTCGTCCTGTCGAAAAAAACACAGATGCCCACTGTTAATCCCAGCATTTCAAAATGAATGTCTGAGTCTTAGTAGAGCAACACATAAAAAAAGCTTGATTTGTTATTACTCCACACTGTAATTGTCATTACAGCTTATATGAAGCTGCAATTAAATGCCATTACATGTCAGATGGAGACTAAATACATCCCAGCCAGTCTAACTAGCATTAACATTAAAATACTGCATCATAAATGTTATCTTAACTGTTTTGTATTTTGGATTGAGAGGATGCTATTATTATTATAAAAGTTATGATGCTATTTCACTAAAGGTTAAATAGATTTATAGGTCTTTCCAATTTTTTTTTACTAATATATTTAATTATCTTCAGTCTATATTTTATATTTTATGGTGCATATAATAATAATTTAGACTTTTATTTTGAAGAAAATTATATTTTTTCTTGGATTCATTAATATGCAATACATTATAAAGAGTTTATATATATATATATATTTTTTTTTTATAATAATAGTGATTATTTAATATATAGTGACTTTTAATATATAGTCATGCTTAACCCATAAAAACTAAGCATCACATTTCAAGAAAATCAAAATACTTGATTCACAGAAATGTGTAAATAATTTACTGACAATTGTATATAAAATTATATAATTATATTTAAATCTATAAACGTCTGTTTTTTTAAGCTTTAATTCTTTTTTATTCAAGAAATGAGTGACTATCTTTGGAAAGTTTATATCATGATATAATGGAATGAGAACAGAACTACAGTGAGCATTTCTCATAAATATGTCGTAAACATGTTTGACAAATGCTAGGACACTGGAGGGGGTCTACCTCAGTCTGCACCATGGCAGGTCGTTGAGTGCGCAGCATTTTGACAGTCTGGAAGATGTCCACGGCCCCCTCGTAACGCATCCTCTCCAGGACGATACTGAGAGTGATGAACACACCTGTCCTCCCGACACCCGCACTGACGGAGAGAGAGAGAGAAAGAAGTGTAAGAATGAGTGAGAGGCATATTAAACAAAGTGAAAAGAGAGAGAAAGAGAGAGAGATAATGTATTTATAAGTAAGGAAGCCAGTGAAGCAGAGAAGGAGAAGAAAAAAGTGAAAGAGGATGTGTGTGTGTGAGAGAGAGGGGGGGGGGGTTGACAGCTGCTTAATGAATCGTTCTCATTTGATTAATTAGTCATCCTAATGTGACCCAGCAGCCCAGGCAGGCTTGGTCCTGACCCTTTCTCTGCCCTTCAGAGCTCCCTCTTATCTTCATTCTGTTCCCTTCACACTCATCCATAACAAACAAGCCTGAGCGTTTACATTAAAACACGCACAGCAGCATCTATGACTGGACTAGACAGACTTCACCTGAACCAGAACAGAACTTCAGGGCTGTAACAAATAGTCTACTTAAATGTGTTCACTAATTAAAACTGAAAACTGTGACATTTAAGGCAATATCTGATTGGCTTTTTTTTTTTAAATGTATTCATTTTTTGTTAATTTTTATCCCATTCCAAATGTAGTAGTAGTCAATAAGCCCATCCCCTTTGTTAGGACTCTATCCATCACTTTTGCACTGTTCCTGACTCTAGGAGGGTGAAGACAAGCACAAGCCTCCTCCATTGCATGTGATGCCGGCCACCCCCTCTTTTCGAACTACCGCTTGGAGGAAAGTTTGTGGCCCAAAGTTCAAGCCTATGATACCTAAAGACTAGGTGCCCCCAGGGGTCTGTGATGTATGACCAGGGGTCTGTGATCCTTGTGCTCACTTGTGCTAATAGAGGGCAGCCATGGCCTAGTGGTAAGGATCTGGTCTTGTGACCAGAAGGTTGCTGGTTCAATCCCCAGACAGGACATGACTGAAGTGCCCTTGAGCAAGACACCTAACCCCCTAACTGCTCCCCGGGCACCGGTGGATAAAGGCTGCCCACCACTTCGGGCACAAATTCTCACATAGTGTGTTCACTAGTGTGTGTGTGTGTTTCACTGCACGAATGGGTCAAATTCCGTTGTGTGAAAAATCACATTGGCTAAATTGGTTGATCTTAATCTTAATCTGATCTTAATACACTCAATGTACAGTCAAATACAATTGTCTGATGTTTACTAATGTTTAAATTCTAAACACACACACACACAACATCCTAGTACGACTAACGACTAGTAAAAAAGAGTAATTGTGCATTTGGGCATGCCTAAGGTCAGTGTGAAGGAAGCTGAATTTGACTTTGTCATACGTGTTTACCAGCAGGGGCAAAACTCTAAATCTGCAGGAAATTCTCCCCAGAACTGTGGCCGAAAGACAAAACTGATGGACAGGGATTTCACCTGCTCTAAATCCACACCGCAGCCAGCAAGAACAGTGGAAAGCAGCCAGTAAACAGAGACAGACACTGTTGTGCAAACTTCCATATATGCACACCCAAGAGGGGGAGCTTCAGAGTGAATGAGCAGTGTTAGCAAGAAAAGAGCTGCTTTGGGTAAACCTTACATATTGTTTTGTACTGGACACAGCCCACAGACTGACCAGCACATTACAGGATGCTATTTTGTTGCTTTTTTGTCAATGAGGCAGTAATTTCAAAAATCAACATTTATCTTAGAATTAGCAGACCAGAGGAGGATGGGTCCCCCATGTGAGCCTGGTTCCTCCCAAGGTTTCTTCCTCCAGCTCTGAGGGAGTTTTTCCTTGCCACTGTCGCCGTTGGCTTGCTCACTGGGGATTAGGGATTAATGATTTAATGTCTGTTATTACTAACCCTGTAAAGCTGCTTTGTGACATCAGTTGTAAAAAGTGCTTTATAAATAAAATTTGATTGATTGATTGATTGATTGATACTCAATTTAGTCTGAAATTCACAGAGAAGGCAAATACAAATTTACCCCCAGTATAAGTGCTGCATAAAGCACAGAGGCAGGTTTTCACACTATATCTAGAATTCTGGTTTGAATTTCAGCCGTGCCACATGCTTTCAGCAGTCTCCAAGGACATTTATATTTAATCAAATACATGTGCTGTGTCCCTGGAGCAGCATACGGTCAAGAGCACTAGTCAAGGGCACAATAGTATTAGCCATCCCATTAAACTGTACCTATAATCTTTTGAGTCTCACTTTTTAATGATTTCTTCAGCTAGTTTGGCATTTATGGATTAAATGGAAATGGAGTGTCAGTATTAATTCAAGACTATGGCTGGTCCATGATCCCTGTGGTGAAAGGGATAGTGTTGGTGATATAAATAAAAAGATTTTATAAAATCTTAATACCACAAATGTAGTAAATCCATTAAGATACATTTGATGTCTGCTATGCAACTAATGTAATGTTCAGACCCTTTGAGCAGCACATTTTGACAAGAAAACCCAGGTCTCAATTAGTAAATATATATATATAGTGTTCATATTCAACAACCAGGGCAGCTCAGAACAAAAAGTATCATTTGACATCCAATATAAGTTCTGCTGAACAAAACACAGGAGAGCCGGTAGTAAGATATTTATTGGCTCTCATTCAAAGTGACTTACAATTTGTAGGTGAATGTAGCATTTGGAGTCTTGCCCAAGGACTCGCATGGCAGGTAGGGTGGTCCAGGGTATGCATTTGATGTTACTACTACTGTGTAAAAGTAAAAGTGTGATTTTTTATCAAGATAAGCTGATATTTGTGGTCAATGCTCAATCAAATGAAATTAAATTTATTGTAAATGTAACTTTTACTAACTAGAGGTGGGTAATCCAGGTCCAGAAAGTAAAAATCCATCTCAGGATTTTGCTCCAACTTCCTGTGTGTCTTTGATGCAGCATATCTGCAGCAGAACCAACAAGGCAGTTGAAACAAAATCCTGGGGTGGATTTTTACTTTCTGGACCTGGATTACCCACCTCAGCTAACAGAAGGTCAGTAAACACTGCTGCTTAGTTTGTGTTTAGTTTACTTACTGTAACCTCAACATTTACAGATTTTTCTGTTTTTGCTATTAAATATTAATTGCATCACATTTTGAATTGCAGACCAAATGCTTTTGATGTTTTTGATGACTCACAGACTCAGTCAGTCATAGTGAGCTCTGCAGCTATACTCAACTGTTTAGTTGCTATGGTTTCTGTATGTCTGTATAAACTGCTAATAATCACTTTTACAATATGAGAAACTTTGCTTACATTGAGCCTAAATACCCTAAATATTAAGTCATTTTCAACATTTTTCTCCCACTTTGTTAATTCCAGCAGTAGATTAAATAAGAGGGTGGGAGTTTGATTTTTCAGAAGTCTAAAATTTTGGCCCCCACCCTAATGGGAGACATTGTTATTACCCATTTACACTACACCAGTGCATTTGTCTAACGGTCCAAAGAGAGTAATGAAAAAAAGAAGCTGAACTTCAATGTCTGTCTGTGCCACCGGGTGTGGAGGACTTCATTCAAATCTTTTTCACATTCAAATTAAACATAAAGGTTTAAATAATGATAGTAAACAACAGTTTTCATCCTTTCTAAAGTAGACTATTTTTGATACAGGGCTTTCCTCCTCTCTCTCTCTCTCTCTGTCTCTCTCTCTGTCTCTCTCTCTCTCTGTCTTTCTCTCTGTCGCTCTCTCTCTCTCTCTCTCTCTCTCTC
>BRDA01013638.1:638-11331 GCA_036984385.1 Crenuchus spilurus | reverse complement strand
GAAGGTGTGACAAAGAAGGCTCAAGACGATTGAACAGTTAGAGGCCTGTATTAGACATGAATGGGAGAGCATTCCTATTTCTAAACTTGAGAAACCTCTGTCCCCAGACGTCTGTTGAGTGTTGTAAGAAGAAGGGGGGATGCCACACAGTGGTAAAAATGGCCATGTCCCAACTTTTTTGGGATTTGTCGACGCCATGAAATTTTGAAACAACATATTTTTCCCTTAAAATGTTACATTTACTCAGTTTAAACTTTTGAGCTGTGATTTGTGTTCTATTCTGGATAAAATATTAGATGTTGGCATCTCCACATCATTGCATTCAGTTTTTATTCACAATTTGTTTAGTGTCCCAACTTTTTTGGAATCCGGTTTATATATATATATATATATATATATGGTCATTAGGATTATTCATATTTACAAGATGAGCTTTAAGGAAACCTTATATGTGTTGAGTTGGATGGGGGAGATAGGGCTTGGTGGTTTGAGTTGGTTATATATTTGAGATTGGAGGTCTTAATGTAGTGCACTGGGTTGCAGGTTAATTTGTTAACTTTGGTGCAAAATAGCTAAAGCTTAATGAGCTTAATTTTCTGCCTCTTTTTATTAGTACAAAACGTTCTGAATGTTAATCAAATACAGTCTGTAAAAGTGCCAAAAGATGTTCTTCAGACTAAGGCAAGTGTGAAGAACGTCTTCAAGGTTCATGCACCAGGGCCACCACCAATAAAATGAGAGGGGGTGCAGATTATCCATCCAAGGGGTGGGGGAGCAGATTTCATCCTGTACTACTCCATTAGTAGTATTTTTAATAGTATTTTTTAAACCCAATAACAGTCTCTACTCTTTAACTGTAGTCTTCAGCATCTCCCCATTGGCTTCTATTCTAAGTATGTTTTGAGTCAGTTATTTTTTTTGTTATTTCCTAATAACTGAGACATTCAGAATAACTGTCTGCACTAAATGACCAAATGCAGCAGAGGCTAGGTTGAAAGATGGGTGGAGTGCTCCTCAAGTGTATTGGTTGCCAATTGTTGTCCAGCAGACTCACCACTTTAACACATCTGATTCCACTCAAAAGCTTATTATAGTCATTGCTCAGATGAGTAAGTGTCTTACAACTCTGAAAAGAGTCCAGTAGCCTTCAAAATCAGCATCTCAGCAGTACCAAAGCCTTAGCTAATGCCTCGTCAGATTTTTCTAGGTTTTTTTTTTGTTCCCCCCTTTTATGAGTCATTTCCTAGGCAGAGTAGAAAAACTACCACACCTGAACTCTCCTCCCACACTGTAAACACATATCTGACCTGATATGTCAATCACCAGAGGCCAACACCCTTTAGCCTCACCTTTTAATTCACCTTACACTGACCTACATGCATAAAAGGGAATCTCATATGAGCCATAACTGTACCAATGACTACTTACATGAGCCATTGGGAATCTATTACTAGTTTTTTTTTTCTGTCATTAAACCTCTCAGTTCTTCACTACAGAACTTGCAGAAATTTTTTATGCTGAAAATATATACTAATTGTAACTCATAGAACTATCCCTGGTGTTAGATCATGTTAACATTACTAGTAACTAGTATAAATCAATCAGTAAGTAGAATGACAAATGTTATATGGGTTTTGGGCTGATAGCAAGTCGGATATCCAAATCCAACCTATTCTAGTTCCAAATCGATGCTGAAATAACACTCTCATATAGAATGTTGAGAACGTCATAGCTGTTTGCATAATTTGAGTCTGGTAGTCTACTTTTAGATTCTTTTAAGTACTTCAATTTAAAAAAGCTCATTTTAAAGCTTAGAATTCAAAGCTTAAAAACTCATTTTAGTTAGAAAATAATATGTAGTACAGAGTGAAGATCTCATAGTGTTATTGAATAATTCATACTGGTTAGAGATCCCATAGTACAGACAAATGACTAAATAAATCATAGTAGTTCTTTAACAATGCATAGCAGTTACTAGACAATTCATAGTGGTTACTAGACAATTTGTAGTGGTTACTGGACAATTTGTAGTAGTTACTGGACAATTCATAGTGTTTACTGGATAATGCATAGTGGTTTCTAGAGAATTTGTAATGGTTACTGGACAATTTGAAATGGCTACTGAATAACCCATTACTTACTTAATAATGCATAGTATTTCTTGAGTAATTCATAGTATAACTGCTGAAGTCCTAGTGGTTACTGGATAAGTCATTGGGGGGTGTTGAATAATTCAAAGTGGTTACTAAATATCCCAATTATTTACTTAATTAAACATGGTATCTACCAAAGAACTTTGTGATACTGAATAATTTATAGTTGTTAGAGAGACCACAATACAGCCTAATCTAAATAACCTATTAGTTACCAAATAATTATTGGAAAATTCACAGTGATTACTGAATAATTAGTTTGCATTATTGGATTATTTACAGTAGTTATATATTCCAAATAGTTACTCGATAAAACATGTTAGCTGCCAAATATCTCTTAGTGTTACTGAATAATTCATAGTAGTTAGAGATACCACAGTATAGTATATTCTAAATAACCCATTAGTTATTAAAGAATTGATAAATAGTTACTAATTCATAAATAGCTACTAAATAATTCATAGTGTTACTGATAAATTCATAGAGGTTACTGTATATTTCATTGGTATTGTTGAATAATTCACTCTAGTAATTAAATCAATTAGTATATGAGTACATTGTAGTTACTGAAGAATTCATATTGCTAGTGAGTAATTTATACTGGATAGAGATAGAACAATACAATATGCAATAAGCCTATTCCCTATCTATTGTACAGTCAGTTAGCATGAACAATAAAAACAAAGTTTTACCTTTTACATGCTGACTACATAGAAGACAGTGAGCAGATGCTAGAGCCAAATGCCCATTGGCTTCACTTTCCTCTCAGTGACTCTTCTGTTATATTTACAGCCAAATGAGTCAAGATGATGTTAGTACTTGAATGTATGCTACATGAGTATTTCTTGAATTAAATGCTTGAATCTCTTTACAGTGAACATAGCATGAATGTACACTGATGGTCATGTGTCAAACCTTGACTGTGTGTTCATTTCCGGAGAAAGGTGTGATGTTCAGAGAACAGCAGGATGTTTTATGTTAAAGCTTCATGTGGAAACACATCTTGTAGTTCCTGAGAACATTTTTGCCCACTGAGTGGAATTAGTTAAATGCTACTAACCATACAGCTGCTCCTATGTAACATGGACATATATACTGTATGAATGTGATCATTTTAACCTGCCATGTTGCTATATTTTCTCATCAGGTAATGCCACAGTCTGCTTGCGGTCATACCTTTATCCCCTTTGTTTTATAACTTACAGTAAATTAAATGATAAGATAAGTGCTTCCAATAAATCCCTTCTGCCGACAGTGAATTCAGCATTTAGTGCAGACAAATCTAGACGTTGCTTAGTGCAGACTGGTCAAGCCAAATGCTTTAAAGTTGCTGATGCTGGCATAGTGAAAATGTGTCCCAGTTGTAGTGTGTTTGGTGAATCACCAGCAATTGGACTCATAAACGGAGCAAAAACGTGGAGCTCAAAGTACCGCACAGGGCATGAGTCAGGACGAGTCACTGGACAGAAGGTTAAGTCGAGACGCTGAATAAACTGAGTAAGCAAAACACTTTTAGAGCACTAATTAAAACCAAAAGCATCACTTTTGTCTCTCTCACATATACACTGGGACAGAAAACCCCTTTACTGTAGGCCTGATACCTTCAAAACAGCCCTAAAATCAACTGCTTACTGCATTGTGAGGCATTGAATTGACTTTTTCCAGTGTATATATCATTTCCTCATATTATTATTAGTCTACACTTGCAGCTTTTATGACAGATGTCTATTAGAAAACAATATTTATAAAGGTTGATGTAAGTTGTCATGACAAATTTTTGTAGGCATCACATATTATGACTGCAGGCTAAATGTGTTACTTTTTTTTTTTTCAATGAAAATGTTTTATCAATACGTCACTTTTATGGTGTATATATCCTGGGCATTCATTTCACAGGAATTAGTGAATAATTCATAGTGGTTATTTGGCAATTCATAGTGGTTACTTATGTGGTTTATCATTACTTATTAATTAATTTACAGTAGTATATTTCAGTTACTTCTATTAGTTACTAAATAATGCATAGTAGTTCCTGAATAATTCATAGTGGTTATTGGACATTTAATAGTCATTAGTGGATACTGTAACGACATATTGAATAATTCTCATTAATATTTCCATTACTCATATTAATTACAAAATAATACATAGTTTCTGAATAATTCATAGAAGACATTGAAAAATTCATACTGGCTACTGGATGCTTTATATGAGTTATTGAATAATTCACAGCAGTATTTCCATTCCTCATATTAATTACAAATTAATACATAGTACTTTCTTGAGTAATTCATAGTTGGTTTTAAAAATTCATACTGGTTACTGGATACTTTGAGTTATTGAATAATTCAATGTAGTTAAATTACTTATTATTTACTAAATAATGCAAATGAAGAATTTAGTGTTACTGAATAATTCATAGTGGTTAGAGATTCACAATAAGCCTAACCTCTATCTACTGTACTATATGCTGAAGACAATTAAAGCAGTTTGAAGCAGTTAGATAGAGATTATGCTGGAACATGCTGGAGTGATGGAGTCATTTAAGCAAACACAAAACCACTTTGGTGAGAAAAGTAAGACAGGTAATAGTTCTTAAAATAGTTCTTAAAGGAAAGAAGAGCACGCTGGAATGGAATGAGTGCCTTACCTTAGTTACACTAGCCAATCTGTAAAGTCAGTCCTATTTCTTGTTCATTAACTCTCTCTCTCTCTCTCTCTCTCTCTCTCTCTCTCTCTCCTTTCTCTCTCTCTCTCCGTCTCTCTCTCTCTGATTTTCTTTCTTGCTCTCGCTCTCTTGACTCTGACTATAAGCTGTGTGTGGGAGTGCTTTTATACTCTCTTCTCGTTACGCTGGAAGTACCATGAGGAGCCACTTGATGGGAATCCCCTCTCACTACTCTGGAAAAGGGGTCTTTACCCAAACAATTAAGGTGAAACGAAAAGCACCCTTCATTATTGTAGCCTTTATCAGATCCACATGTCATGTGACTGCATGTTCATTTGTATTCAGCAGTATTCCCTCTGAAAGTTATGGGGAATAACATTTATTAAATGTCTTCTTCCCAAGAACTGAAATTGTAATTATTCAAATACTCCAGAAGTACTTTTGAAATTTGGACCAGGAAGTTTTTTTTTCTGAGATCAGAGCAGGTGTGTGTGGAATGGGGAAAACCTGATCAATAAACAATGGATTTAATCTGTAATATGTGTGTGTGTGTGTGTGTGTGTGTGTGTGTGTGTGTGTGTGTGTGTGTGTGTGTGCGCGTTGTTACTAAACACTGAGATGAGAATTATCTTCAGCTCCTTCTTCAACCACATGTGTGGTATCAGAGGTTGGTGTTGCTTAACTCTGCAGTGCCTCTGCTCAGCCACATAGAGGCAGTAACACACCATTGTTGATTAAAAGGAAAGGTTACTGAGTAAACTGGACAGGGGATTTCCCAATGAGGCATGTGTTCTGCATGCAGACATCAGTATTGTTTCTAAGCTATGAGTAGTTTTCAGGAAAAATTATTCAGAAATAGGACCAGGCCAGAGCAGGACTGTAATAGGGGGAAACCCCTATATACTCCAATACCAGAGAAACCTTTAGACATATCTGATTAACTGTATGGCCAGTTGTACCTACGCTCTCGTATGACCCAGTTATTGGAAACATTTGCCATAAAGACATACTTTAGGCTTATGATATGGTTCTGCATGATTAATCACCCCCTCTCTTCCCTATGCCCCAAATAATTCTGATGTCATGACAAGCCTAAAACAATGCCACATGTGAAGATCTGAGATATATTAGACTAAGTGAAGAGTCGATTGTTGTAGACAATGTGTCACATGCTGGAGACATACAGCCTTTTTGACAAGGGCCAGACAACTGGGTTGGAGCATCTCTGAAGCCGTGAGGATTGTGGGATGTTCCTGGTCATCAGGTCAGTACCTATCAACAGTGGCTGCCAAGTTCTCTAGTTTTTGATCTGATCAAGAATCTCCGGGATGTGCCAGAACAGTAATGATCTGCAATCCACAGCTTACAGGACTTAGGATCTAACAACCAATCCACCAATCCACCATGCTAACCACCAATCCACCCGGACCAACATCATATTTGCCATATTAGCTAATTGGTTTCTGTGATATGTCATCAATAAAGATGCACCGGGCAAAGTGAAAAAGTAGGTCCAAGCACTTATCCAGCTGTTATTCTTGTTGATAATATAGACTACACTTTTAGAGTGTGAATATGCAAATTACATCTTTTATCATTCATAGGCTGGAGAAATGTAAGCAGGTTGTTATTTGGCTGAAAAGAGTATCAGAAGCTGTGTATGATGTGGGTAAGTTACTGTTATTTGCTTAATAAAAATAAATACAGTGGAACCTTGACTTCAGTTAATCTTCTTCTTCACTGGCTTTTGCCTTTTCATCATACTGTTTTTGTTTTCACTTGAAGGGCATTTCAATAAAATCCAGTCCAAGGATGGTTGTTTCTTCCTCCGTTTCTAAATGTTTAGAAAATGAGTGGTGTCTTTACACAGCACCAATGCATGATGACTTCTTCTCAGCACTGATCTTAGTACTCACTTTCTTAGGATCCATGATTAAAACTAAGAAATTTTCCAAAATTAAAAAAAAGCGAAAATAAAGCAACAGTAATACGACAGAGGTGCTTGCATGGCGAGATAACCATGTGAACTGAAAGCTCACTGGGTACCTAGTGGCAGGGGGCATAAGCTTGTTCGCTCATAACTTAGTTCATGACTTGCAACATAAAACAAAAAATCTACCAAGTGACATCTCATATCTTGGAAAATTTGTAAGTTGATTCACTCGTAAGTCAAGGTTCCACTCTAGTTTTTTATATTCTCCTCTAGTACAACTCAATCCATGTCATGATCATCAATATGATGACATGGATCTGGTGGGCACAGCTGTGGTCCTACAAGGCCAGTTTAGTGACCATGAGCAATTCAGTTTCATTATTTTCAACTGTACACATAGACTTAAAAGAGATTCTTCTTCAAGGATTCTTTAGTAAAGAAAATGGTTCTACAACTTTGAACATTCAAAGAACCCAACAGGGTTCTTTGCATGCTGAAAGGGTTCTTCAGATTGATGAGGAATATGTTGTAGATGGCTCTATATAGAATCCTTTTGAAGAGGCCCAAATCACTGCATTCTCTTTTTATTTATATTTACATTTATATACAAGGTTCTACATAGCCCCAAAAATGGTTCTGATATTGATATTGGGGCTATGTAGAACCCTGTATATAAATGTAAATATAAATAAAAAGAGAATGCAGTGATTTGCATATTTATTCATAATAGAACATATAACACATATCGGATGTTGAAAGTGATGCTATTTCATGAAAATAAATATTAACTCACAGGGGCAACAAAGGGCTGGTACTAATAAAAACACAGCCAGAGGCAACTAAGACACATGACTGGGTATAAAAAAAGCATTTAGGCAGAGTCTCTCAGCAGCAAAGATGGGCAGAGTTTCACTAATTTGACCCAAATATAGAGTCAAAGATGAAAAACACTTTTCCACATTTTAAGTAGTATCAGTGTATTATTTTCTTTTTGTACAATTAATTTTAGAGTGGAAAAGGAGTATCTTGCAAACGTATGGGAACCCTAGTAGATTTAAGCACTCAGATAACTTTAACTGAGTTCTCAGACCTTCATTAGCTTGTTAGGGTTATGGCTTGTTCACAGTCGCTGTTAGGAAAGGCCAAGCGATGCAAATTTCAAAGCTTTATAAATACTATAAATAAGAAATTTAGCTGTTCTTATTTTCTGTGGATGATTTTCTTTAAATGATACTTGAGCACATCTAGTGTGTAAAAGATGAAAGTTTTCATCATAATAATCAAAGTGAAATAGCCCCTTGGTCTCCCAGAGTGTGTGTGTATGTATGTATATATATATATAAATATATACACTGCTCAAAAAAATAACGGGAATACTAAAATAACACATCCTAGATCTCAATGAATAAAATATTCCAGTTGATAATCTTTATTTATTACAAAGTGGTATGCGCTAAGAACAAAATAACATAAAAATTATCAGTGTAAATCAAGATTATTACCCCTTGGAGGTCTGGATTTGGAATCATACTCAAAATCTCATACCACCCTCATGGAGGCTGTTTCTGACAGTTTGAGCAGAAACATGGATATTAGTGGTCTGCTGGAGGTCATTTTGCAGGGTTCTGGCTCTGCTCCTCCTGTTCCTCCTTGCACAAAGGAGGAGGTAGCAGTCCTGCTGCTGGGTTGTTGCCCTCCTATGGCCCCCTCCATGTCTCCTGGTGTACTGGCCTGTCTCCTGGTATCTGCTCCATGCTCTGGGCACTGTGCTGACCGACACCTTCTTGCCACAGCTTGCATTGATATGCCATCCTGGAAGAACTGCACTACCTTAGCAACTTCTGTGGGTTGTAGACATCGCCTCATGCTACTTCTATGGTGAGAGAACTGACAAAATGCAAAAGTGACCAAAACATCAGCCAGAAAGGATGAGAACAGAGAAAAGGTCTATGGTCGCCACCTGCAGAACCACTCTTTTATAGGGGTTGTCTTGCTAACTGCTTCTCATTTCTACCTTTTGTCTGTTCCATTTGCACATGTTTTCCATGTTTTCCAATCACTTATTAGTTCCACAGTGTGGAAATTTGACCTCCACATTTTAACACTTCTGTGCAGTAAAACACACACACTAGTGATGGGTAGCCCTATCCTCAGCGCCCGGGGAGCAGTTGGGTGTTAGGTGCCTTGCTTAAGACTCATGACCTCCCCTTGTATAATATTATAAGATACACACTACAGAAAAAAATTTAAGAACAAATATAAGAAAAAACACTTTTGGTGAATGAGGCCCACCACCAGAGGGCAAACTAAGAGCCTACATCACTTCTGCTCCAAAATTCAGATGGTTTACATTTTGAAATTTGAGTGATATTAAATGGGCTCAAAGGAATAAAACTTTGTTTTGAGAAACAATGTGTGAAGTCTTTGGGATAGAGTTGGTGGGAGTCTTCACTGAAGCAGACTCCAGTTGGATGAGTAATGGGGTGGTGGTGCTGCTGCTGATGGAGGCCAGGGAGTGGAGCAAGGAGTGACAGACATTCTGAGACTTGCCGTTTGTATGGAAAAGAGTGTTATCACAAAAGCTGTTATTAGTACTGTGTATTTAAATTATGTCATGACTTGTTGACATACCAATTCTTGTTCATTTCTGTAAGTGTTGATATATGTAAAAAAAAATAATAATAATCTGTAGTAGTTCTACTAGTACTGTAAAAGTATTTTATAATAAATGTGCATGTTGTATAGTTTACACAATTACTTGTGATAAGATGACTCCAGCAATATTATGCTGATGTTAAAATATTCTAGAAGAATTATACAGCTACATTGTTTCTATTATATTACTACATATTGGTTACATAAGGGGTTTCTTTCTTGCCCAGTATAATCCACATTAGTTGTCTTAAAAATGATGGTTCTCGAATGGATTCTTTGAAGTGATGCCACCAAATAAAATGTTTTAACAAATATATAACAATTTCTTTAAAGAGCCATTTTGTAAATTAGTTCTGCAAATGTTGAGAAGCTTGTAAAACTTTCACATTATTAAAAAATGCTACACCAATACCAGAGGTTCTTCCTAGAAGCCAAGACACCTTTATGTTTGAGAGAAGTTCTTGGTTACCTGTTTATAGCCAAACATTTACCAAAGCATAAAAGTATATTGATAATGGACCGACACTATAAAAAATCCTGTAAAATTATATTAATACGCTGGGCAGTATTGCACTGTTTTACAGTACTGATTCTGTAATTACAGTTACAGCAGACTACTGTAATTGTCAATGTTTCTTCATTTACTGAATATTTTCTAATAGTTTTGATTCTATGTACAACCGGATTCCAAAAAAGTTGGAACACTAAACAAATTGTGAATAAAAACTGAATGCAATGATGTGGAGGTGCCAACATCTAATATTTTATTCAGAATAGAACATAGATGACAGATCAAAAGTTTAATCTGAGTAGATGTAACATTTTAAAGGAGAAATATGTTGATTCAAAATTTCACAGTGTCAACAAATCCCAAAAACGTTGGGACAAGTAGCAATAAGTGGCTGGAAAAAGGACATTGAGCATATAACGAACAGCTGGAAGACCAATTAACACTCATTAATTCTCAGAGTGTCAGTGTCTCTCTGAAGCCAAGATGGTAAGAGGATCACCAATTCCACCATTGTTGTGCAGCAATACCAGAATGGTGTTACCCAGCATAAAATAGCAAAGACTTTTAAGTTATCATCGTCAACCATGCATAACATCATCAAAAGATTCAGAGAATCTGGAACAATCACTGTGCGTAAGGGTGAAGGCCGTAAAACTCTACTGGATGCTCGTGATCTCTGGGCCCTTAAATGTCACTGCACATCAAACAGGAATGCCACTGTCAAGGAAATAACAGAATGGGCTCAGGAATACTTCCAGAAAGCATTGTCAGTG
>BRDA01013637.1:20621-31828 GCA_036984385.1 Crenuchus spilurus | reverse complement strand
CAGTTTAACCATTAAAAACAACACATGCTAGTCTGGTGGCTGTTATGGTGATAGATGTTTAGCACATGTTGCTCTGGTCACAATAACCACAGCATGGCGATGAGCCTCAATCTATTCTTAGCGGAACAATCCCTATGGTAATGTAGCATTCAGACATAAGATTCCTCCCTCTCTCCGTCTCTACTCTACAGTTGAGATGACTTGCAAATAAACTAGTAAAGACGTTCACTCTGAAAAGTTCACAAAAGCGCAGAAATGCTTTAGGTTTCACATGTCAGATGTCACACTTGTTGCTCCTCAAGAACAGTAAAACAAATTGAGTGACAGTGACAGGGAATAAGAAAATAGGAAAACTGGAGGAGTGTATTGTCAGAGAGGCTTCAATATCTACAACAGGATGTTCTCTGTCTCATTCTGAGCTGTGGAACATTGGCAACCCACAGTGGAAAAGTGGAGAAGGGGTGAGATGGGGAGAGTGAAAGACAGGAGGCAGCAGCTGTCTCAGAATCTGACTTTGTCTTCTTCTAAAAGCCAAAGCAACTGCAGCCAATGAGTTTGTGTTATAACAGCCTGAAGTTGTGTGTAAAATTCATAATACAGAGCTCCTGGGATTAAGCCAGAGGAAATTCCACATCAGAGCTGCATTTTTCAGCTCACTCCATGAACTCGTATTTCCATTGGTGCTGACCTAATATTGACTCAAGCCATTCAAATGATGCTGGAACAGAACTGTTAAAACCGTAAAGCATTCGCTGTACTAGTTTAAAGCCCATGCACCAATGGGATGAGCAGAAAAGGTCTTACAGATTTGTGTTGTGTAAGATCCTGCTCTGTCATATCCCCTACCAGTGGTGCACTGTGTTGGTTATGGTCCTTCACCACAGTGGTTTGCAGTTTGAGGCCCACACTGGTTTTTAGAGGCAGCCGTGGCCCTAAAGGTTACAGAAAGTTGACCTGGGAAAAAAAGGTCACCCGTTTAAGTGCACCCAAAGACTCCCCAGGCACCGCAGCTGATGGGGCTTGCTCATCGTCCCAGCCTGAGTCTGCTGGTGGTGGGACAAATGCAGAGGTCATATTCCTGTAAGTGTGAAAGAGCTGGATCTTCCTTAAAAACTCACAAACCAAAACAAAGTGCTATGAAGATATTTTTAATGGTAAGGGTTTAGGGGTTAACAGAATTGGTAGCATTCATTTCTCTAAAGATAATTCAATATACATACATTACGAAATGTATTGCCATTACAATACTCTTACAATAAAACAATCAGCAATAAAATTTATATAGAAAAAAAAAAGTCTCCTTAAAAATGGAAAAAAAAGAACAAGGTATATGCGCATTCTATTCTCCAGTGATGTAATCTCCCCCAGCACGACAATAATAAGCTCACTTCAGTAACTCATTTGAAAAGGAATGTTGGTAAAGGTCTATAAGGCCTTCACATACAAACTCCAGCAGATTACAGTAGATAACAGCTCAAACTGACCAAAATCGCTCTCAAACATCTAAAATCTGGCCATTACAAAATTTAAACACATGCAGCCTGTTTAAAAATCACCCTGAATCTCAGTAGCTTTGACTTTAAAGAAAGAATCATAGCCAAAAAGCCAAAAGCCAGAAGCTTTAACACTGATACTGCTTATTATTGCTCCGGTAGAAATGGAAGCCATGAAAACAAAAATCCTCATTTTTATCTATTTCAAATCAGAAAAAGCAAAGAGAAAGACTGAGCATCAGGGTGATTCGTGCAAGCTTAGAACATGTGCAGATATAGGGATATGTGCTCCACACTACAATCGCAAAGTGCTCTCCATGCACTTGTGATGT
The DNA here is from genome assembly GCA_036984385.1 of Crenuchus spilurus. Classification (NCBI taxonomy): domain Eukaryota; kingdom Metazoa; phylum Chordata; class Actinopteri; order Characiformes; family Crenuchidae; genus Crenuchus; species Crenuchus spilurus. Next base: position 30,003 of record BRDA01013637.1, on the reverse strand, counting down.
GCTCCTGTCCTTTTACATTACAGAGACGTCTACGCACTACTAACCAGGTTATGGAAGACTCCTTCTCAGGATCAAAGGTAGACATGGCTTCTACAGCAGTTCTCCTCTCTCTAGCTAACACATTCATCTGACAGCAGCAGAACATCTAAAATGCAATGTTCGGGGCATGCTAACTGCTCCATTCACATCCAGTGTTTTTAGCCTTTCAATGCTAATAATATATCTGATTAAAAGACCAAGAGAGTTAGTCCAAAAATAAAGTCACAACTGACAAAAACGGCACCTTAAAAATCACATGGAAATCTATGTTGGCTGTATTTCCTGATGATATGGTTGAGAGCTGTGAGGATGGAAACATTTTGCTGAACTGAGCAAAAATGACAAAATTCTGGCATCTGCACCTGATCCGAGTACAGCACTTACCCTTTGCTTTGGCCATAAGCAGGGCGGAGAATTGAGATATCAACTGAACTGTTCTCTGGATGTTGCTGTAAGGTTAAGAGTTGGCCGCTGTTGACAGGCAGGCTTGGGGACAGCTCTAATGTTCCTGCATATAGGAGACACACTGTTTATCTTGCAGAAGCAATGCTGAAATGACTCTCATCAGACACAACAGACAAGCGGCACAGATATGTCTATAGAAGCAGTTTGGGGGTCGTTATCAACTCGGCTAACAGTGAAACATCTAACACACGTGGACGGAAACACACACACATACAGAAAACAGCACTGTTTATGAGATGCAAAATTTATAACAGTTGAGGCAGTACAGTAATTACAGAGGGCGGTGTGTAAACGCACGCATGCTCACACACACACACAGGCTCCATCACTGTGGTGACATAATGAAAGACTGCTCTAAATATAGCCAAGAGATCTGCAATGAGAACCTCTTTTGGACCTCAGTGAAACGAGACAGAAACAGCAGGGCATAAAGAAAAAAAATGTTGTGATGAGGTACCAGACCTTCATTAACCTTGTAACACGCACTCACCCAAGTGAACGGGAACTAAAACCGTCAGAGGATGCCTGTGATTGGTTACCCTTCCACCTAAGGCACAATCCTATTGGACAGTGTGATGAAACACGCAAATACACACAATTGGCACTTCTTATCTGAGCTAATAAAAATTCACTCAAAGCATAAATCTCTTGCATACAGTATGTTCTGCATAGTTGGCTCTAGGAAAAACAGTAAAGGTGAAGCCCTGCATGTAGACAAAGAAAAGTGACAGACAAATCTTTAGATATCCCAAGAATATGAAAATGTATCCACTTCCTAATATAAACATGTTCAAGACCATCTAAAACATCTTTGGGTTGTTTATCAATTTAGGCAACGCAACAAATACAGGATACAGGAGGATGAGGGTGACAATAGGGCAGTGAACAAGTATAGAGGTGGTGGCAGCACACTAAGTTCAGTGAGGAGTGGAGCCTACATGGCCCCTCCTCCACAGCGAAATTGGCCGATGCCAAGCCGTGAAGGCTTTATTTGAGGGTGTGGTTCAACATTTGGCCCCCAAGCACTGTGTGTCCAGTTTCCCCCGCTCTGTCAATTAAAAACCAGGGCAGGGTCTGTAGGGGAAGCGCTTAATTTGACCGTGATGAAATATCTTCCAAGAGATCCTCCAGTGAACCTGTTTTCTCCGCTGGTTCTGCTTTTCTAGTCTCAGTGTCCAGACGTGACTTTTTGGCTCCGGAACTAGGCGACTTGGTTTCCTGCAGAAGCTCTTTGGCTAGGATGTTTGTCACTGCTTGTCCAGCTCCTCTCCGATTGCCTGAAAGAGTGAGAAGAAGTGAGGGCAAAAGAAACATGGGCTGCTGGCAACTTTAGAACATCAACACTCAAACATGACTTGAGGTTACACTGACGAAGAAAAGCTACAAGGCACACTTGGGAGAGAGTAGGAGCATTTCAATCCACAGAGTACCTCAATAAGAGTGAACTAACCTGTATGAAGATCAGCTTATTCATATACTGAGAACCAGAGTTTAATGGCCAAACACATACACACACTTTCATGCAGTCAGAGCTGAGAAATTCAAGTGGAGAAAGTAAACATTTTGCACTAAGTTATTGTTTCATGTGCTTGGCTTCTCTACTGATCTCAAACCAGAGTCTAGACGAATGAACCTAAATCCTGTGCAACAGTTTTACTCCCTGGTCTTGAATTGTCCAGTTCTGCATACAGCAAAACACGTCAGATTAGCACATAACATGTACACAACATTAGCTAAAGAGAAAACCGGGAACGCATCATAAACTTCCCTGATGCTATTAAGAGTTTAGTTAAGAGTACTGCCTATCTCTGCCATCCACACATCTCCTTCAGCCTGACTCTGGTTTCCTCTGTTCTTATTCTCATCACTTTCTTTGTTTACCACAGGTCTAGTGTGGATTACACATGACTTACATACATTTTCTGGTTTATAACAGTAGGGCAAAACCTAAGACCTGCTGTATTTCGGCTAGCCCCTTACTCCTTTAAGCTGTTCTGTTCTGTACAAAAGCACATTCAGAGCCCTCCGCCTTCAGCACAGTGTCAGCAAAAACTGCACTTCTCCTGACCTATTCAGACAGAGTAGATATATCAGCATATTATCAGCAGAGACTGTCACAAAAATTAAATTGCCAACTACAGAACTACAATACAGTTAGTCTCAGTTCAGCTAAACAAGCCCGGACCAAGAAACTAATGTTTCTCATTGAAATAAACTTCAGTAACATGAAAGAAAGAAAAAATGTACTTTGATGCAAAATTTTTTAGAAGTATTTTTGAACCATTCTTCATGAAATGTTCACAGAATGTAGAGAGCCCTTGTTTTTTTTTTACCTTTTGGTCATCTATTTTATATTCATTACATGTAAAGTGACATGTCAAAGTGTAATTGAAGTCTAGATTGCTTTGATAGTGGCCTTCCGCTCCTCTGTATTGCTGGCTCAGGTGTTAATTTTTGTCTCGACAGTACGACATATTCCCTACAGAGTTCAGGTCTGGAGATTTGGTGGGGCAATCACAGTAATATCATTGTCCGCAAACCATTTGGTTGAAGTTTTGGCAGGTTGGGCAGGGGCAGAGTTCTGCTGGAAAAGGAAATCAGTATCTCCATAAAGCTTATCAGTAGATGGAAGCATTAAATGCTCTAAAATCTCCTAGTAGACAGCCGTGTTGACTGTGGACTTGATAAAACACAGTGGACCAACACCAGCAGATGAAATGGCACCCAAACCATCACAGACTGTAGAAGCTGAACACTGGGCTGGCCTTCCTCCAGAATCTAGGAGCTCGGTTTCCAAATGAAAAGCAAAATTGTCTTTAATCGGAAAACAGTCCAGTTCTTTTTCTCTTTAGCACAGATAAGATGTTTGACATTATCTGAGTCAGAAGTGGTTTTATATTAGGAATGTGGACGTTGTAGCCTGAGAGATACACAATATTTATACCATTTGAGTAGTAATTTAAGATATAATAATCTGAGATACTCGATTTCTGACTTTCATGAGCTATAAGGCAAACTGATCAACATTAAACAAAGAAAAAAAGACCTGAAATCTTTTCACATGTAATGAATATAAATTATATAGAATTTTCACATTGTTGTGATGCACTAGTAGATATGGAGAACTAAATGGTGATGGTGGCCTGAACAGGTTATATGATTTGACTTTTCTTCTCATGCTAATCTGAGCACATGAGGCTAGTTTTGTTCCTCTAAAATGTGCAGCAACACATTTCTAGACTCACTTATTAAAATATAATGGATCCTGCTTTAATGTACAGTTCCTGAATGCCATATTATCGGTGTTTACAATCTTATTACACAGACTTATAATTAGCCATCATACATGCAAAACAGTCACACCAAACCCATGCAAAGTAAACCATGGATGAAAGTCAATGGTTGGTTGGCTTACATGTGGAAACACACCCAAACTGCCATTGATATCACAATGCCTCATGGTTCACTAAACAAATAACATCTGCAACAAACACTGCAGTCTACAGCATGCTCTCACACGCTTGTGTTACCGGGCAGGTTTCCAAAATGAGCTCTGACAAGGACAGCACCGAGTCTGTTGGAGGAGCAAATATCAGTTAGAGGATGCTGGAGAATGAGGTGAAAGAAAGGGCAATACAGACCGACACTGTGTGTGTAAAGAGAATGTCTCAGAACTCGGCCTTTTCCCTGTAAGTCCAGTACTTTTGAGCTGGATTAGTTTCATCAGGGGAGGTTTTCTAACTTAAGTTACTGCTGACAAGATCTCTGATGTGTATTCAGTGCAAACCATCAGGAATAGCAGTAGACCTGATAGTGAATAACACAATGGAGAGTCAAAGATGTGTACATTTCCGCCATATGTGACAATAAGTGAAGAACTGATGCACATGCTGTTTAGGTTTGTGGTGTCTGGACATGCAAATCCAATATGATCACTTACAAATAATAAAGATTGTATGCAGATTCAATAATATGATAACAGCCAGTGTGACTGGGATAATAATGCATGATCAGTACTTATCTAGTCCACAGTAAAATACGGTACAATACAGATTTAGACAATGATTAGTTTAAAAACTTCTAAATTATACCTTTAAACTGAGTTTCACACCATAGCAACATCCTACAGCAAAGTTTTAGGGCTATTTAACCAAGTTGTCCAAGGCAAGGTCATAGTTCACTGTGCTCAGGTGCTCTAATAAAGTGCTCCTAAGTGTGACATCTCTGACCTCCAAGACTCTGTTAAAATTTCATACTTTCCTCCATGGGACATTCCAAGAGAGCATATTCATATACAGCCTGTATCCATGGAAACCAACATGATAACCCTCTGTATCTGAGGAAGCGGGATGATGAGGGCCAGCTGCGTTTAATTACTAATCTCATTTCCTTCCTCTTGTCTGCCTTTTCTTTCTCCTTTTCTCTTTGTCCACTCTCTTTTCTCTTTCCTGCCTGTAGGAGGGTGAAATCTGAGCACACACTACCCTACTGACACACACTCAACTAATTACAACTTACATAAATGGCCCAGATAACGAGAGAAAACAAGACAGAAATCTGAAGTACATCAAAGTCGAGTAAAAAAAAAAAGACTTCACACTTGGCTGAACTGTTTTATCTCTCTCCCACTCTTCCTCTTCTTTCTGACTCACTCTCATTCTCTCTCTCTCTCACTGACATACACACACAATTTTTTATTACATTCAGTCTTTTTGTTACACTGAACTAATGGTGTCTTTTTTATAATTTGCGAATGTTTGATGTGCAAACCGTAGAATGAACCCGTGAATTCTAGCATTTATGTTTATCTAAACAGAACTGGACAATAACTACTTTGAGAGTGATCTCAGAACCTGTGAAAATCCTAATTTAAAGACATTTTTGTGCAATTTTGGTCTTCATGTGTAATTAATAATGATTCATTGCCCAAATGTGTGCAGACAATCAAGGGTAGTAATACACAGTTTGCTGCAGTAACAGCCTCTACTACTGATGATGGATTATTGGCTCTGGATCACAACACCAGAAGATAGAAGCCCCTTCTCCACTGTTCTAATATATTAGCAGTGTTTTCCTATTAAGATCAAACATGCTGTCTGTAATGACTGCAGCTTAAAGGAGCAATAAGTGAAAACAGCAATTATACTGACACCTATTGGCCTGGAAGTATCATGGAGTCTGTGGGAAAAAAAAATACAGTATATATCCCTGCCGCATCCAGTCCATTAGGTGTCAGTATAATGGCTGTGTTATAGTATGAAGAAGAAGCACTGCAGACATTTCTGCTTGCTTCTTGAGGAACACCTAGTGGTGACCACCTGCCTCACTGTGTGGTATATATGTGAATATTGTTCATTTTTAATCATTATTTTAAGCAGTAAAATGACAGATTACCAATTTGAACTAGTATTATATTATTGTCTGGACTTTTGAGGAAATACAGTGGATTTATAAGACTTTTTTAAATGTATAGCTGTACAGAGTGTAGTGTAGCTGAACTCTCAGACTTCACAAAAGTTAAAAAAAAAAAAAAAAAAACTAACAACAAAAAAAAAAAACATATTGCAGCACATGCACACAGTAGAAATATATACATACATGCATATATATGCATACATATACATATATACACATACATATACATATATACATACATATACATACATATACATACATATATACATATATACATACATATACATACATATACATACATATATACATACATACATACATACATATACGGTACATACATATATACATATACACACATACTATATAAACAGCAAACTATAATGCAGACTAGAAGGATATTTGTAACACTGTTGGCAGTATTCCGATTTGAGGTAGCTAGCACCACCAAGAGGCGGCAGAAGAGATGACACTCTAACTGTGTGTAATGTTATTAGGAGTGTGACTGTTGTGCTCTCAGTAGGAGACGGAGGGTGGGTGTTTGCTCTTTTTGGCAGGGGGTAAGGGGTCTGTGGAAAGAAAGGTAGCTGTAGAGGTTTGTGTGACTTATTTATGGAGTAATTGTACTCTTCTCTGGAATCATGAGTGCTGGTTCTCCTTTGCAGAGGCATTCTGGCACTTTTTTTTTTTTTTTTTGCAAAGTGGCCAACTTGGCTGCTTTACACATTCTTTTGTAAGCAGGTTGGTGATGGAGCATCATTGTTAGGCTTTCAGAAAAGGGGTGTGTTTGTGTGTGAGAGAGGGGCTCTTTTGTAATGCAGCATTTATGTCTGGTCATTGGTAGTAGGAGTGTGTCAGGCTCTTTGTATGAGGGGTTGTGACCCAGCAGATGTGTGTATATATTAAAGAAAAGAATAAGCGTGGTCAAGCTCTCTTGCTCACACACACACACAGCCCATCTGGAGACTATGTACTGAAGTACTGCCTCTTAAAAGATTACTAATGTTACCATGGCTTTTAGAACAAATGGATGTCTATGAGAACAGAGTGATAATGAATATATGAAGCTGTTAATATAAGAAGTCAAGATAACCACATATCCAAAGCATAAATACCTTTTACTGCCATGTTATTTAATTGTCTTTATGGCTATATTGTTTTTACTGATATATGGCTGATAGTGTCTTTATTGCTTTAAGTTTTTATGCTGCCTCATAGTCCTGGAGGGACATTTTACATTATGTACTTGTATCTGAATGTGATTATAATGAACCTACTTAACTTGATGATCACTGACTCTGGCTGCATGATGCCCAAGTCTAGTGGTCAGATATAAAGCACTGTAGAGCTTCAGAGAAAGACATTTCTCTACATCATATCATTCTGAATGTCTCTCTGAATTAATGTGCTGCATTGTGTATACAGGGAAAAAAGGGAAAGCCCGTTTAAACAGCATTACTACATGGCACACTATACAGTTCATTACTTCTGTAATAGGGAGCTGATGAGAACAGAGCATCACGTCACACTGGCTAGTTACAGTAATGTAACAGCTGTAACCTCTGCTGGACAGATGCAACAATATCTAAGATCCTACAGAGAGAATGTTTGTGTGAGAGTGATAATGTGTGTGTGTGTGTGTTTTTGGAGGCTCCTATAAGCATGTGATTGTACCAGTAGGGCAGCAGCTGCTGGGGATTTGAGAGCCTCTCTTTTGATTGGTTGCTCAGTCATTATCCCGAGTCGGGGTGGGAGGTGAAAGGTCATCTGCTGACTCTTCGCCACATGCCTGCAGTCTGCCTCTATTCAGCACACATCTATAGCCACAAGTGTGTGTGTGTGTGTGTGTGTGTGTGTGTGTGAGACGAATGTGCCCCTGTATAGAATGATCCTGTGGTAAGCAGGGTTACTGTGGGTGTGGTGTGGGTAGGGATGATGTGTGTGTGTGTGTGTGTGTGTGTGTGTGTGTGTGTGTGTGTGTGTGTGTGTGTGTGTGTGTGTGACGAATGTGCCCCTGTATAGAATGATCCTGTGGTAAGCACGGTTACTGTGGGTGTGGTGTGGGTAGGGATGATGTGTGTGTGTGTGTAGAATTGTTGGTGCAGGGTGGGGTTCTTCTGGAATGTTCAGGATGTGAGAAAAGGGGGTGCGCTTGTTTTGCTGTACAAATTCAACAGTCAACGTGGTTATGGTCAGGGTAGGATTCAGGGCATATGTGAATGTGTGTGTGTCAGGGAGTAGTCTCTGGGATGAGTCAGAAAAGCTGTGTGTTACAGGGAAGCAGCAGATCACTCTTTCACCTCCTCACAAAGGCTAAAAATAGGAGTCTAACTATGACTCACTCCTACATGGACTCGCTCACACACAGGATGCACAGCTACATTCAGGCATTAAAATAATGGGTCAAAACAGAAATAGAAGCTAAGCATTATATGAGAGAGAGAGAGAGAGAGAGAGAGAGAGAGAGAGAGAGAGAGAGAGAGAGAGAGAGAGAGAGAGAGAGAGAGAGAGAGAGAGAGAGAGAGACAGACAGAGAGGGAGAGACAGACAGAGAGGGAGAGACAGACAGAGAGAGACAGAGAGAGAGAGAGACACACACACACACAGAGTGAGATAGAGACAGAGACTGAGAGACAGAGACACAGAGACAGACAGAAACAGAGGGAGAGACAGAGAGACAGACACAGACAGAGAGACAGAGACACAGAGAGACAGAGACAGAGAGAGACAGAGACAGAGAGAGACAGAGAGAGAGAGAGAGACACACACACAGAGTGAGAGAGAGACAGAGACAGACAGAGAGAGAGACACAGAGACAGACAGAAACAGAGGGAGAGACAGAGAGACAGACAGAGAGACAGACAGAGACAGACACAGAGACAGACACAGAGACAGACAGACAGAGCATTGGGTTGATTATAGAATTACAGTTAACTACAGTTAATTCCTTTTTTTTTCTTTTTTAACTGTCAGATTTATTATTTTTAAAAGTGATCAGATGATACAGTTCATAGTGATCATAATTCTGTAAGCAGTGCAAAAAAACCCCACAAACTAAGAGTTAAACACAAGAGAGTGGAAGAAAGCACCTAAGTCTACATGAACTGTAACCACTAGTCAGTCAGATCACAGTGACCGCTATAGAGCACCAATCATCTTCACAACACCTGTTCAACTCTGATAGGTTCAGTATTTAGCAGAGTCAGGGTTCACATAACTCTTCTAACCCCAGTACAATTCTCCCTCAATCTCTCCATTTTTTGCTTTCCCTGTGAGGCCTGTAAAAAAACGCATTCAAGAATTTCAGAAAACATCTACAGAGGAGGCACCAGGGAGAGAAGGAATTCAAGGAGGAGGGGGGAAAAGCGGGAAACCCAAGTATGGAATAGTGACAGAGAGAGAGAGAGAGAGAGAGAGAGAAAGAGAGAGAGACAGAAAGAGGGGGGGGGGGGATATTTCACAGAGT
>BRDA01013636.1:69829-91119 GCA_036984385.1 Crenuchus spilurus | reverse complement strand
GCTCAAACCCCCCCCCCCCCCCCCAATATTGGACCCAAAGTTACGCCCTTGTGTTATTATATAGCTTGTAGGGCCAGAATTTTGATTGATTTTCTAGAACTTTGTTGAGAACTTTTCTAGAAGTTCTGAAAGAAGATTGATTTTGATAGATTTTCACTACATAACAGCTAAAATATCTTTAGCCTGTATATTAGCTTACTTGTGTTTTTGCATGACCGCGTGGGCACATGAGTTCTCATCACAGATGAATTGAGAGAGGAACACAACATAGTTTTTCCAGGATGTGCTGCTACATGTAACATGGAACAGCAACAGACAATAAATACAGATGAACTATGCAAATGCTATACAATAAACTCTTCTATATATATTAATATAATCAAATGTCATTTTGTGTTCATTACCCACAAAGTAAAATTTCAGGTCTTTTTTGTTGAGACATATTGATCAATATGTCTTATAGCTCATGAAAATCAGAAATTTCAAATTCAATATCTCAAATTTTAAGAATATTGAATAAATATGATAGAATATTAGTGAATTACTATTCAAACAGTATCAACATTAACACAAAAAAAGAAATATATAATATTTTTAAATATATACAACAGTTTACATTTCTAAATTAAATTATGAACACAAATGACTTAATGAAATTCTTATTTTTGGAGATGGAAAGGGTTAAGTAAAGCATTGTGTGCAAGGCCTCAAGCATGTCTACTAATCTGGATCTAATCTAATTAATGCAGCATGATTCCACATGGTCACTTGACGCATTCTGATTAGCCCTGATTATATGAGGTTGGTGTGTACAGTTGCTAAATGCAAACTTTAATTTTGTTCTTCAGAGTCTAAATAAGTAGGAATGCACACATCTGCAGTTTTTTTCTGCATACTTCAAAAGGTATAAGTGGCAGTTGACCAGATTCTTAGTTTCTGTTTGGCAGATTATTTAATGAATACAATTAACCAGTTATTGTTGTAGCAATTTAGCATAAAATGACAGTTATTTTTTTCCGATATAGCACTATAGTTGATTAATTTTAATTTAATAAACAACTGTTTGGTCTTATTAAAGAGAAAATAATGTTACTTATACAAGAACTTGTACTAGAAACATGTTCATTTAGCCCATAATATGGTGGGCTATAAGGCTAGTAAAAAATCAACCACAAAAATTGGCTTCCCATAACATCGACATGGGGGCAGCTGTGGTTTGGTGGTTAGGGATCTGGTCTTGTGACCCCAGACGTGTCTTGACTGAAGTGTCCTTGAGAGAGACAGCTAACCTCCAACTGCTCCACGGGCTTCATGGATAAGGGCTGCCCAGCACTTCAGGAACCTGTTCACAACCTTGTGTGTTCACTAGTGTGTGTTTCAGTGCCCATCCGGGTTAAATGCAGAGGTCAAATTCCATGTGTTCAATCACATTGGCAAAACAAAAAGTTGAATCTAGCCCTAAAAATGCAAATTTGATACATCTCTAAGTGATGTCTATTTGGTGAAAGTAATTTATAATTATGGAAATGCTTTGCTTTATTTTGTACCTGGTGCATTAGATAGATATGTATTAGCGACACAGGTTTTCACGATTATTTGCGTAGGATGAAGGTTAATTTTTTAATTAATTTGATTAATATTAATAAGAATAATTGACCGCCTGAAAAAAAAATTATTGAGACCAAAAAAAAAAGTTTTTTTAATCTATGTATTACTGCCACCTTACTAAAGTCATTTCAACTGTAGCACAGAAATACAGTTTTAATGTATTCAAAACTATGAAACAAAATTTGTTTGGCTGTGAGTGACAAACATTAGCAGGATAATAAAACAGAGTGGTGACAATATACTTAACCATGAAGACATTATGATGATGGACAAGGACAGTGATACATGAGGGAACCTTTAAACCAAACATAATCAGAGCAGGCATCAGGGGCCAGGGTTGTGCAATGACAAAATTGTAACCAATGATGAGACAGGCCATGACCTGATAGAACGTAAACAAAACACAGCTACATTGTTTGGTCCGGACGTTTGGGCGTTTCAGTTTGGTCCAAAAGGTGTGAAACTGGTCAAGAACCACAGTTCGGACCAAAGGAGCAAAATTTGGTTCAACCAAAAGAGGTGGCCTTGGTCCAGATCTACTGAACCATCGTCCAGTTTGTGTGCAGTGCGAGTACACTTTTCTAGAAGGTTTGAACTTTTGGACCAATGACAATGGTAGCACATGGAGAGAAGATGTTTCATTGAAATTTGGTCTGATGAACATGTGAAAAGTCAGCTTGAAAAAACTACAAAAAAGCTGAACTGTACACGTTATTTTCTGAGAGGAGGAGAGAGAAATGACTGGACGGCAGAGCAACCATAAGGTAAAGAAACTGCAGCAGTATATACATGGCTAAAATTTTTCTGGATTTTTTTTAATCAAAGAGGTTGATTTTCCAAATTGTCCAGATTTGTTGAGAAAATATGAGGTGGTGGAGTGTAGGCCCAATACAATGTGTAAAGCCAGGTTCACACTATATGACTTTTTGAGTTGTTGGTCATTGTTCGTTGGTCGTTGTGCCTATGAGCATCCAGTACAGCTGGCGTGCAGGGTATGATAGGGCAGTACAGCTGGCATCCAGGAAATAAGAGGGCAGTACAACCCAGTGGTGTTCTATTTTTCGACACATTCTTTGCAACACGATCACAGAAATTGACAAAAAGCACACGTGTCAAACACCCTTGACCAATCAAATCCTTCGCTTTCTTAACCATGATAACCATGAACATCGACCATGTGACCTGATGCAGTCACCGATTTTTTACAAATCTGCACTTTGACAAGAGATTTTGATTATTTCGTACAAAATGTTTTATAAAGTTACAATAAAATGAGGTAAATCAAGCTTTTATGTACATTTTTTTTTAAATGTTTGTACACACTCATACACAAATTAGAAGCCCTAAAAGTTCATTCCTTTTACCATTAAAATCACTATATCTCAGGAGCTTTTCCCTGGACCTGACTGGGGGTCCTGTGCTAGCCCCAGCAAATTTTTTCAGGATTTTCAGGATTTTTAAAACTTTCACCCATGCATATAAACATGCCAACGTCAGATGCACATCCTTCTACAAACCAATCAGTGTCAAGTGTAGGAAGATGCACCCCACGTAAGTGATGACAACAGGACGTAGGCATATCATACAAAAGTCTTTGGTGTGCTCGCAAAAATGCAGTGTTACAGCTAACTAACTAGGACCAAATATATACAAAGTAACAAACACACGAACCTTGGTTTGGACCATGGGTCCGACTATCAGGTGTGAAAGCACACTGAGTCAGGGATGAGGCTGTGGTGGGAGGTTTCCCATAACATTAACAATGTCTTTTTTCATTAAATACATTTTTCATGAAATGTGATCTATTCATAATTGGTAACACTTTATAATAACTTTCATTAATAAGCCATTAACTAATGATTAATAACTGTGAACAAATCATTAGTTCATGGGAATTTAAACATGAACAAATGTTTATAAATGACAGTTCATGTAGTTACTAATGATTGTATTAATTTTTGCAAATGTTAACAAATTATTAGTAAATCATTAGTTAATGAAGTTCTCATGAACTAATGATTTGTTCAGTTATTAATCATTAGTTAATCAGCTATTAATGAAAGTTATTATAAAATGTTACCTCATAATTTATTGCAATAATTTCTGCTGCTAGGGCATGTGTAAAAGTTTGATCACCCCAATTAAAGGACACATTTTGGTGTTTCTTTGTTAACCTGTGTAAACATTGTGGCACATTTTATCTTGTATCTTTACAATTAAGCAAATAAATAAAATGCAAATAAAAACTTATTTTCACTTAGAAAATCAACTGAACAAGGAAATTGACTAGGGGCTTCCAAATTTTTGCAAAGGACGGTGTATTCAGATAACAGATGGGGAAATTATTCATTAAGGCTACTTGAGATTCCTGTTTGTTGCCTAAAGCACAGAAAAATAGTTTTCAATTGGTTATGTCTGATTTATATAATTTAGTATAGAATATTGATGGTCTGTGCTCCATCCCAGTGCACACTTGTAGTTTGTTCGTAACTTACCTTCTTTCTCATTATTTCTCATGCACATTGGAGGAAATGAGAATGCACGACATGTTGGTTTGTTAAAGCTTGAATTGCTCCTTCAAGCTTGGCAGAAACAAGACGGCTTGCACTCAGCACGGCCCACCACCAGCTGGCAAATGTGTAAATAAGCCCAGTGAATATGAACAAAGCCGTAAGCCGAGAATGCTCATCAGCGATGGCCAGGCCTCTTCAGCTTTTGCCAGAAGACTTCTGCTCTAAGAATATAAATCTCTATTGTGTTCATGAAGAGAATAGTTTTTCTCCCTTCGCCTCTAGGTGCTCGTATTTTACATATTTGTTTGCAGGCCTCCGTATGGTCTGCTGACAATGGCATAAACAAAGGTCTTCTTTTGTTGCTGTTATTGCTGTGCACAATGTCACATTATGAGCTGCTAAAGGGTGCTGGACAGATTAAATGTCCTTGGCCAGTTCGAGGTATCTTCATTCATGCACATGAGAATCAATAGTGTATTTCTGTTTTTATTGTTATGTGCAGCACAAAACTTGGAGCTTTAAATAAGAATTCATGAGGAATGTGAGCTCTTGTTCCATTAAACTTAAATGTGTGTTTCTTTTTTTCATTCAAAAGGTAACCCCAGTACAAAAATGTCTGTCAATCACGTGTCATGAAAAATTTAGCAGAGATGCAAAGACATATCTTGGTGAGAAAAGTCTAACTTTACGCTGTACAGTGGTCTGTCCATGGACCTCCTGGCCTGTTGCTAGTGCCCAGCGCACCTGCAATAGAGACATGCATATTTCAGCCTGCCCTGTGCAGCCTCTGTATAGAACAGCCTTTGTTTGCTCACCTTACAAAGAATTGCCTGCGGCTGTTTACTGTGTGGGCTATGAGGTTATACATGGGTATGAAAAATAGATTGATGTCCAGCAAAAGAAGGCCGTGTTTTTATTTCGAGTGTAGTGACTGATCCAGCTTTGATACTGGTTAATGATGGATCTTTGTGTACTTTGGGTTTTATGGTAGGAATGAGTTTAGATTGTGTCTTGTTGATTAATCATTGCACTCTCCCAGTTGTTGTTGTTTGTTTATTTATCCTTGACGAGTTAAAAGTTTTACATTGATATGTGCTCTACAGGAGACTGTTTACTGTAATATTATTAACCTGTCATGCAGTTGTGCTTGAAAGTTTGTGAACTCTTTAGAATTTACTATATTTCGGCATAAATATGACCTAAAACATCATCAGATTTTCAGGAAAATTATCCAATATGATACAGTTGTGAGAGGCAAAAGTATATGAACCTCTAGGATTAGCAGTTAATCTGAAGTTAACATTTGAGTCAGGTGTTTTCAATCAGTGGGATGACAATCAGGTGTGAGTGGGCACCTGTTTTATATAAAAAAAACAGGACTTCATAAAAATGTACAAAGTACAAAACCATCTCTAAAGAGTTTGGACTCCACCAATCCACAGTCAGACAGATTGTGTACAAATGGAGGAAATTCAAGACCATTGTTACCTCCCCATGAGTGGTCGATCAACAACGATCACTCCAAGAGCAAGGCGTGTAATAGTCAGCGAGGTCACAGAGGACCCCAGAGTAACTTCTAAACAACTGAAGGCCTCTCTCACATTGGCTAATGTTAATGTTCATGAGTCCACCATCCGGAGAACACTGAACCACAATGGTGTGCATGGCAGGGTTGTAAGGAGAAAGCCACTGCTCTCCAAAAAGAACATTGCTGCTCGTCTGCAGTTTGCTAAACATCACGTGGACAAGCCAGAAGACTGTTGGAAGAATGTTTTGTGGACGGATGAGACCAAACTATAACTTTTTGGTTTAAATAAAAAGTGTTATGTTTGGAGAAAGGAAAACACTGCATTCCAACATAAGAACCTTATCTCATCTGTGAAACATGGTGGTGGTAGTATCAGGTTTGGGCCTGTTTTGCTGCATCTGGGTCAGGACGGCTTGTCATCATTGATGGAACAATGAATATTGAATTATATCAGAGAATTCTAAAGAAAATGTCAGGACATCTGTCCATCAACTGAGTCTCAAGAGAAGGTGGGTCATGCAGCAAGACAACGACCCTAATCACACAAGTCGTTCTACCAAAGAACGTTTAAAGAACAGTTACTGAAACGTTTAGTTACAGTTATTGCTGTAAATGGGGGTCACAGCAGATATACATTTAGAGTATTAGCCTGAATCTTGGCTGTGAGGTTATACAAGGATTACAAAAAGGGTGCATTTTTGATTTGAGTGTAGTGATAACTGTAGCGTTGATGCTGGTTCCTGGTTTATTTCTTGCTGTTATGTTTCTGATCACTAGTATTATTAGTCTTGTTGTTGTTATTATTCGAGTTCGTTCTTGACTTTGAATGATCGTTTTTTAATGCTTCAGAGAAGACAGAATTATTACATCATTCATTTCAGATTTCAGACGATGTCTAATGAACATTGAGAGCCGAATGTCAGCACGTGTATGGATGGCTAGTTTATTGCAGTTTGTACATCTCTGGCCTGAATCTCACCAGAGGCTGTGGGTGAGAACAAGAACAACCTCATTTTACTCATTCTGAGTGGGTGGCACACAACTAGAGTTTGGTGGAACTGACATCTCCCTCCTCTTTGAGTTGGCATGAGCTGTCTCCGTGCTCCTCCACAAACTAACAAAGACGTTTACACGTGGAGAAATAGGAGACATCAAATACGGATCTCTCTGCGATGTGAATGCGTAAATATATCTTCAAATGCAGGCTTGTGTGCGTTATATTTTTTTTTCCCCCGTTGGTGCGGGGGAGTAGGGCTCTTGTCATAAAGCGCAGCTCTTCCATCAACTGATCAATATGTTTTCTGCTTCTTCCCTTTCAGAGGAGAAGACGCAGCTGGTTCTAAATGTCGACAAACAGCTTGAAGAAGTCAGAGAGTTGGTAGGTCTTTGATCAGTAATTTCCACTCTCCACATTTTCTAAATAATGAATTTGGGAAATTTTTTCCCCCTGCATAAACAACACCTGTAATGTCGGTGGTGACACGAGACACTCTTCATGTGGCTGAAGGCTGCTCCATGCTAACAGTGTGATCACATCCTCATAATGCGCTTTTAACTGACACCACATGACACATTTCACGCCACTGCTGGTGGAAGGCGCAGTGTCAGGTGCCGAAAGCAAGGATGTGCAGTGCATGTAAATTGCTCCTGTGCTTGTTCCATCATGTCATGTTGATTGGACATTGTAAATCAGCTGGGCCTTTCGTGTGTGTGTGTGTTTATGTGTGCGTCTGCTTTCTCATGTGACACGGATGCATGTTGTGGCTGTCAGTGAGGAGCCACACCAGAGGCTTTAATGAAGCAGCACCTCCTAATGTCAGCACATCGGCAGTGATGCTCAGCTCGTCACCGTTTGGAGAACTTTCCCCAGCGATCAGAAATAATGAACTGATAAACTTTGCATGTTTCACAAAGGATTTACTTGTAAGGTCACACCTGTCTTCCTAGAATTGTTACCTTTTCATTTTTACACGGCGTCTTCAGTGGCTTGTCGTTATCTGTCAGTGTAGTTTGCTTGTGAATGAAGTCTGAATCATTCAGCGACGGGATTTTAAAGGTTCTCTCGCCGAGATGTGGACGATGTGCTGCTTCATTAAAATCTGCACTAAAGCTCCTCACCCAAAGCTGTGATGTCCGTTCTTGTCACTTGAGAAAGCGCTAACAAACAAAGCTAAGCATTGAGTACAGTAAACCCCCCGTATTCGCCGGAGTTAGGGACCAGAACTTACCGCGAATACTTGTATCCCTCCCTAAAAGTGCTTATAAAGTACCTATTTTGATGATTAAATCCAACTACATGCCTTAAACTATCGTCCTGAACACTTCAGAAACACGTGTAAAGACAGCGAAATAAAGTTCTCTGAGAGACGCTTACACCTGAGAAGAAGCTGGGCGTTTAGGGGGCATCTTAGGGGTAAAACTAGTGTGCGGTTCAGCCAATGAGAGCAGGCCTTGTAGGGCATCCGAACGCCAGCCAGTAGCATTCGAGTATTGGAGCATGCACGTACCCAACTGTTGTACAGTGCATATTGTGGCGTTTCAGGTGGTCCCTGGCGTCCACTGTCCGTGCGCCAGTTTGCATATTTCCCATGGGTCTGTTGGGGCGGGCTGTTATGGGTTAAATGTGTTCTAATTTAGCTTAGGGGTAAAGTAAGTCTTGTTCTATTTGTGTTCATTGTGTTAAAGTTGTGCTTGGTGTGTGACTGTTAGGATAGGGACAACGGCTTACCGCCAGCGTGGGACATGTCAGGGATAGATAATAGTCTGAATGAAGTGTGTGTGAGGAGGAATATGTGGGTTTTTCGCGAATAACAAGTAGACATGTTCTAGAGAAAATTCCGCGAATAGGTGAATCCGCGAATGCTGAACCGCGAATAGGTGGGGGTCCACTGTAATTGTAGCCGTGGCTTGATTGAGCGGTTAAAAAGAAGTGAATGTGATTAATTGTTGTGCATAGCTGGAGCAGATGGACCTGGAGGTGCGAGAGATTCCTGTCCAAAGCCGAGGAATGTACAATGGCCGTCTGAAGAGCTACAAGCAGGAGATGGAGAAGCTGGAGAAGGACTTTGTGAGTAAAGCTCACTCACTCATTCACTACATAGAGCTTCATTTTTTGTTTACACAAACACATGCACCCTCCCCTCTATATATATACCCCCACACTCTCCAATACACATACAATCTTTGAAGGTCAGCAGCATGTCCACTGAGGTTAATTCTGAGTTTGTTTTTAAAGCTTTACTGGTGCCAAGGAGACTGGGCCTATGCTCCTTCTCAATGTCCTTGTTTAGTTATTCATAAATCTTACCTGCCCGTCTAAAAACCAGCCCTCACACATCAAACCTTAATGAAGGGCTTGCCCTCTGAAGCCACTTTTTTGGCTTGTTTTAAATCGCTGTTGCTTCATGGTTATTTACTCTTGGTCATGTTCAGACCTATATCTCTTCTTTCTTTGCGGTGCTCAGCCTCTTTCTCTGAGCCTCATTAAACTGCACCAGTTTACTGCAAAGAAAACCTCTCGTCCAGTCTTTCCGTTTCAAGATCTTGTCAGCAACTTTCCCTGTAACATTTAAAACCTTTAAGCATTACCCAGATACTCTGGTTACTTTTAATAGACTTAAATGCCTTTGAATAGCATTGTTTTTTTTTTGTACACACCGTTGTGCCATCTGTGGAAATGTGGGAAATTAATCTCTTCTCTCTGAAATTCAAAATCACACATTAAGTCTCAGCACGAACCACTTTCCCTCTTCATCTAAATCCCGCTTTCAAACCCAGCACCTGTATCTAATTCAAGGTGTGCTTGATATCAATTACCAGATGGCAGCAGCGTCAACAAAGATTCCAAAAGGCGTGAAATAAATGAGAAGATTTAAGAAAAGGATCTTTTGCCAATGATCTGATGCTGTGCCGCTGAGGCTGATGGCTTAGATCACAGTGGAGATCTCTCTTCTCAGAGAGGCCTCGCATTCCTCACCATGGGCATTTAATTGGCTGATGATTAATCTTTAGCTTCTCCTTCTTGACTGTTGCCTGGTTAATTATCATGCAATTAACACCTGCTGTGCAGGGGTTTTGCACCACATTCATCTTTGCGTTCCTTCAGCATTCATTCTTTTCTCTTTTTTTTTCTTCTTCCTGCAAGCTAAGCTTACATGTCTGCAGGGTTGATTATTGTCTTCCTTTTAAATCTTCAAATGTATAGAATATAGTGCAGATAGCTCTCTTTGATGGCAAACCTAACTATATATATATGTGGTCCAATCCATCAGTGTGTTTGCATTAATCAAACAACAAACATTACAGTGTACTGATGTGAGGCATAAATCCTGAGGCCTGTATTTGTTATCACACATGTTGATAGCTTCAGCATTATCCATGTGACTCCTTTCTCTATGCCCCTATCTACTAAAATATTAAAGTTACATTTTGTTTGGTTTCTGAGTTCATAGAAATGTGACAGGTTATGTAACATCTATCTATCTATATTTACATATACAGGGGTTAAGACCATGAAACTGAAACAGCTGGTTTTAGACCACAATAATTGATTAGTAGGTGTAGGGCCTCCTTTTGCAGCCAATACAGGGTCATTTTGTCTTGGGAATGACACATACAAGTCCTGCACAGTGGTCAGAGGGATTTTAAGCCATTCTTCTTGCAGGATAGTGGTCAGGTCACTACGTGATGCTGGTGGAGGAAAACGTTTCCTGACTCGCTCCTCCAAAACACCCCAAAGTGGCTCAATAATATTTAGACACAAAGACTTGCTGTCTTGGTCGCAGATGCGCCAGCAAGACGTGCAGCAACAATTTGTCCTCTTTTGAACTCTGGTATGTCACCATAATGTTGTGTGCATTGTAATATACTATATAACTGTGCTCTTACCTGCTAACTGAACCTTCACACTCTGCTCTTACTGGTGCAATGTGACATTAATGAAGATTGGCCACCAGACTGGTCCAATTTAGCCATGAAACCTCCCACACTAACATGACAGCTGTTTCACTTTCATTGTCTAACCTCTGTGTGTGTGTGTGTATATATATTTATAGATGTATATAATGATGTTCCTATGTGTATACACACACACACTTGTATATATAGGCACACACACACATATTATGACATTCCTAGAGACACATTGTAATGTCTTAAATTTTGTATAAACTGATTTACTTTTATGTGAAATACTTTATTTAGCTCTTTTTTTCGTTTCTGGGTAGTGTCAGTTTGTCAGCCGTTGTGCCCTGTCTTGGGTTTTAGGATGACATAATAATGGGCCTGATTTAAAGCGTTTTTTGTTCCTTCAGAGCTTAGGTTTCTGTACATTTGAAAGACAGATCCCCCTGAAGCTTCTGTTGATCGTAAGGCCTACCAACTTGTCCTAAAGCTGAGAGATTCAGCTGGGTTCTCAGAAGTGCCAAATGCTTTAGCGTGGACGGCTTATCCTCTCTGCCACGCAATGTGAGCACGCGTGCACACTTCTAAGAGGTGTCATGAAAAAGGCCATCACTTCTTCTTTTTTTTTTTAAAAAAAAAAGAGGATTCTTTGTTGTGCTTCCACGGGAAATCAAGGCCCTGTCCTGGCCTTCCCCTCCTCTGGCCTCCCTGGAGCTTCTCCCCCTTTACCCCCCGCTCACATCCAGTCGTTCACCCGCGGTTTGAAGTCTTCCTGCCACCGTACTCGCCAGAATCAGCCTCCTGTTCAGCAGCAGACGGGGACTGGCTGACCCAACAACTCTGCCATTTTTCTGGCAGAAAAGAGAGACAGATATCAGAAGGACATCCCGAAGGTATGTTTGCTTCGTGATGGCTTCATTTTGATAATGGGGGCACAGGGTCTGTAAGCCAGGAACCCCTGTGGAGGCCACATATTAGCAGAAAGAAGAGTTTTGGTGAGACAAAAACACATGGGGGGGCGGGGGAAGCCAAAGCTGATTTGTCTTTGATTGGCCACACTACATGTCATTGGGTTCAGGGACCAGAATGACATGCCTCTTAGCAATGCCTTTGATCTGGCAGAAGAGCACCGTAATGGAGGCATAATTTAATGAAGCCAATTGGGTAAACAGACTGCATATCTTCAAAGGAGCTGACAAAGTTTCTCCACCTCTAAGCTCTCGTGTATGGCCACAGTGTCATTCACAAACACTAGTTGGCCAGTGTGACAAGGGTGCACAGGTAGCTTTTGTGCTTAACTGTAAAATTGCATTCAGTTATTAAGTATTAATAGCCAGCTGGCCGTTTGGATGTCCATGAGCAGAGTAATGGCCTATATCCATACATAGATACTGAGTAGGCTTAAAGTGTCACAGGTGTCTTATAAATATCCAGTTATTGGAAAGCGTTCTTCTTCTGCAGCTGATCTAGAGCGACCTTCTCATTAGAAGAGGCTGCATCCTACCTTTATTGTGTTCACAAAGCTGACTCTCTTCACATATCCACATCTCAATGATCAGATGAAAATCAGTACATGCCGTTGTCCACAGTGCGTCTTTCTCTCTTCCATCACCAGTAGATGGCGACATTGCTCCATGCATGTTGTAAGGTTGCACGTCAGCCTTGATGCTTATAGGCATTTTCTGATCAGAAGAGTCTCTCCTGGGTGCACCTAGACCTGCCGCTCCCTCAGAACAGCACTGCTTCTCTTTGACCTCTTCACTTTGAGAAGCACAGAAATTAGAGCCAAGAAATGGCCCACATATCCTGAGGACCAAGGGGTGCTTGTGTACTTGCTTGAAGGGAAGAAAAGAAAAAGAAGCTTGCAGACAGAGTTGTTGGTGAACAGGTGAACGTTTGTTTTCAGTGTTTCTCAAGCCCCTGCTCTTTAAAAGACCTCTAAACTCTTAAGCTTTGCCCCCAGCATTCCACCGTGTTATCTCGGTCCAGACATCTAACTGTAGCTTTTGTCCATCATTACCGTGAGCTCCTGCACTGGAACAAGCTCAGCATGTGTCAGTTTGGCAAACGATTTTGTACCACATGATTTAACTTTTTATATTTCACTGACAGTAATGAAGAGGGCTGGGATGTATAGATTTATTTTCATATTTGTGCTATTTACATTATTATTACTGCATTAAGAATGTAAAAAATAAATAAAATTATGTAAAATTTAAAGGAGAATGTTTGTTGTCTAAGCACCAGTTATTGCACAGCACTGCCTGACATATAATAATATTGAGCTTGTCAGAAATATTCCTGTTATTACATCAAGCTGTCATTTAAATTCATAGTGTTATATATGAAGAGGAATATTTTTTATTTAATTTTTGAATTCACACCCCTCTATTTCTAATTACAGTGACATGCACATATCATGAAATGCACAATATTATTTTATATTAATAAATAATTAAGCCACCAACTATTGTATCAGTATGATCTAATACATTGTAGTTTATTTAAAAGCCTAATTTTGAACCGCTGCTTCTAATAGAAAAGCACCTCGAGACCTGCAGCCCTTCAGATTGTGCTGTGGGAGATTATTTCTAAAGCATTTATTGAGTCAGCCATCCTTGAAACACCGAACACAATTTATTCTCAAGATGTGGAGCTGGATAAAATAAAACTTTTATTTTTTTTCTGTAGTTATAGAGGATGTGCCATTTATAAATGACCTTCTTATGACAACGGGATGAATGAAATGGCTAAATTAAAAAAAAAAAATCTTGAACTTGCTCCCAAAAGATTTTGTATGTCTTCTTCAATCTCAGTTTATTCTTTAACAAAAATTATATATATAATTTTAAATATAAAAATTTTCTTAAATAAATGATTGTATTAGGCACAATACAATTTGTTAAAAAAATTTGATTTCAATGTCATGATTATGACAAGGAACTCACCACATATACTCTGTGTAATCACTGTCCATGATTGTTTCCAGCTCTGATATGTTAATTTTAGATCAAAAATAACATTTAAGTGAAGTATTTTCCTTTCTGTCATGTAAAATCCCATCTCAGGTTATCATCATAAACAATTTTGGATACATTTCAGTCATCTAACGAGATTTAAAAAACAATCCTGTTGTTTACTTTATGTTTTGTAAGTTTAACAATAGTATAGTAAAGGTTCTATTTTCTTGTGTCTTTGTGTATGATGACAATTTCATGTCAACGTTAAGCAGGAATTTTTGATACCTTAAATTAAAAAAAAAAAAAAAAAAAAAAAAAAAAAATTATATATATATATTTAAATATATATATTTAAAAATATATGTATATATTTATTTAAAATAATAAATATATATTAAAAATAGACTTTTTGTGCTTTTGTGGTCAGTTTAAGGGATAAACCTAGTTTTATAGAAAGTATAGAGTAGGCAGTCAGAAATGTTTTAAATGAAAGGTTTAAATGTTTTTCTTGTTTTATGATCCACAGATAATCTTTAATAAGGCTCAATTTTTAAAGTGCTTCAACAGTTTACTTTTGTCTGGCTATGGCAAAGTAACCTCATTGTTATTCGTGGTGCTTTTAATTTGTTAATGTTTTGGTAATGGTTTGTGTTCAAGGACTGAAGAGGATTCAGTAGAACTTTCTAGAAGTTTCTAATTCCTCTTGGGGCTTATTGACATAGCAGCTGAACATAGGTTTTGTAATTAACTTGATGAAATCCCGAATTGTGCTACAACTTTTTTGCTTCTTAGAAAAGAAGTTCACTTTTAATCATTGTTACTGATGATAACATGCGCCTCTCATTTTAAGACTTGCTGCAGTTTTTAGTGCACTATATTTAGTTATATGCTCAGCATGTTTTTTTTTTTTTTTTTTTGCGAACAAGGCTTTTGAGTTCCGCAAAATCAAAACCCCAAACTTGTCTCTAAGATTCCTTGTTATGCAGCTCAAGTCGTCTATTACAGCAACTTCTACAAAGAAGAGGCGCGACATACATATATGAGCTGGATGTTGGACTCTTTTAATCGTCTTAGATTAGAACCAAACATGGATCCTGAAAAATGGGGATTGTTCTGGCACTGTTTACACCACTAAGGACAGCAACACAGATTTAGGTCTAATTGTCCTTTGGAGTTTAACAAGCCCTCAATCCTGCTAAAGTCCAAATAACACTCCGATTACAAACCTTGTGCATTTATTATGGAAATCCCTTGAATTGGCTGTTTTTTTGCAGAGATAGAACCGTGTTAAAGGAAGAATAAATCAATCTTTTGAATGCGTCTTTTATTGGAGAGTTGTTTTAGCCTGAGGATCTTGTGGATTGGTGGAGGAAAGCTGTGTTTTTGATAGCCAGAGATGGGATTGTGTGGCTTTGCGAGATCAGTTCTGTGGCGCATGGTGTAATCGCAGTGATGGGAGGATGATGAGGTGAAGGACTGTGTCACTCGGAGGAGAAAATCAAGCCTCCATGGCTGGAAATGAGGAGATGGTGCACTTTAATGAGAAGAGGGAATGATTTTCTCAGAGCCTGCGAGCCAACAACCCCTTAAAACATTGTTACGGCATAAATATATTATAAATATATATATAAGCTTTAAAAATGTTCAGCGTTGTATTGTATATAACAGAAGTTTCTGTTACACTGAAGAAAATCATGTTCACGGGGTTCAAAACTGCCAGCTGGTTGCACACGAATAAATTATATTACATCAACACAATTCGTCCTCAGAGCAGCAGAGTGATTACAATTGTGTTGATGTAACTTATTTTGGTCATGTGCAACCAGTGGATGCATAGTTAGTAACACAGAAGTTTTACAATGAAGAAATAAATATTTTCTGTGGATTTAGTGCACAGTTTGTTTATTTTTTGAATGTAAATTGGGAGAATAATAGAACATACACTATTTAAAATGATTTTTGCACAGGGCTCAGTTTGTTTTTTCCATTCAGTAAATAAAGTGTGTGTGTATGTGTGTGTTGAGTCATCTGTACAGTTTACACTACATATGACCACTGATTAATAATTCTGCGTTTATCTACATTATTCAGAGTCTCTCAGTGACCTGACGACAGATCAGTGAGGCAGATTTCATTGTTTAGGACACTCGTATCCGCACACAGGGCTGAGTGAATGTGTGTTTGTGTGTGCGAGGGAGACAGGAGGCAGGAGAATCAGAGAGAGCGGAGCTGTCTCCTCTCTTGGCCTATTCCTACCAACCGCATAAACTGGAAGTGACATGTGACACCGCTAGAAAGTGATAAATTGACATCTGGGACGAAAAAACGTGACACAAAAAATTTTGATTTGCCATGCTGGCTTAACTATGAAAAATCATGAAGTATTTATGAAATGCATTATGAATCATTGGTTATTTTTTGACTTCTCTTTAAAAAAAAAAAAAAAAAAATACAGTTACATCCCAGCGAGAGCAAGAAAACTAGACATCCGCCGCTGCTTTGACATCCACTGGCTCTTTCGCACTTTTAGTGCAATATATTTACAGGGCAGCTGAAATCGGTCAATTATTTCAAAGTCGTCCACTCGAGGAGCATTTATTTTCCCATGACTTAAGTGCCTCTAATGAGGGACATGTAAAGGGAAGAGAGGGTTCTTTTGCTCGTCTCTGAGAACATATTGGCTGGTTTTAGAGCATGTGCTGCTGTCTTGATCAGAATTACACACTACAACACAGCAAATATGTGTTTGTTTTGCAGCAAACGGCCACCTCAGGGAGATTCAAAAGACAGACATTGACAGCAAGACCAGCCTGCAAGGTCATTTCTTCCTCAGTGCAGGCTTTTTCTGCCTTCTATCTCGGTGAACTTAGCATGTGTGGCGTCTGATTCTTCCGAATCTGTCTTCAGTTATTTTATTATTTCTCTTTATTTCTGTTTAGAGAACAGTTGTTGGTTCTGTAGTAAAAAACCTTTTGACTTTTGGCTCGGAGCTCATCGCTATTGATTTAATTACATTAGCCTACAACTCTGTCTTTTTGTGTGCCAGCTAGATATGCATCATCGTTTCGGAACTAAAAGGGCTTATAGTTACGCCATGATACATTTCAGAGCATCTTTGAGCCTTTTGAAATGTACATTGTGCCCATACATGGGTTTGAAGTAGCAGGTAAATCCACTTTTTGAAGCAGTTTATAAGTGGGTGATGAAAGCATGCATCCCCTCTATTCTAAATAGGTTCCTAATATGCTCGACACATGCAGCCTCGGGGTACGACTGTCTTACATTTACTCTCTTTCTAACCTTCACAAGGTGTCAAATTTGGGAAGTGTGGTTGCAGTTAAGTTCAGTTTTCTGTCTGAGGTCTGAGCCTAAATCTCATTTGAATCTGGCACGCATAATAGGAAGTAAAAAAAAAAGTACGCATGAATGTATAGCATTAATGATGTAGTTAAGCTCCTATGCCTGTTTAGCATTCGTATGCTAATGACCCGCCTATTCAGCCTAGACAATGGCCGTGCTACAGAAAGCCTCAGTAATACGGTATTTAGCGTATCCATACGCACACACGGACACACGCATTTGCACACAATAATAAGCGCAGATCTCTCTGTGACTGGCAATATGTGTGCTTAGATGAAACGCTCAGAATAGACATCAAACACTGAATGTAACATGAATCAAGGTCAGTAGAGGAGCCATCGCCAAAGCTAAGAAAGAGTTAAAAGTGAGTTTTTTTTATTGTTTCCAAAAGAGAAATAGAGAGGGATGTTGAGAGAGAGAGAGAGGGAGAGAGAAGCATGGGGGAGACGTGGAGAATAAAGTTCTTTTCTGTGGAAGGTTCAGTGAACCATATGTAGGTAGCCACAGGCTAATGGGCGATTGGTCCCTTGCTCGCCAGGTATCCTGTGCCTCAGAAATCCCTCCTCCATTTCCTCTAATCTCACCTTTTCTCTGGCGCTGACCCAGGGAGGCCCGTTTTATTCCCCACTGCACGCCAGAGGAGAGTGCTGTGATGGGAGCGGGCCTGGCCCTGCCTGCTCTGGCAGGCTCCCTCCCCACCGGCTCTTCTCTATTGATTTCTGCACCGCTGCCTAGCCGGGGTCTGCTCTGCCAGCGCCCGCACCAGCCCCTCTCCCGGCCCAGCATTAATGTGCAGGAGAGAACGGCACCAACAGAAACAGGGAGAGAGAGACAACGGCCTTTGATTTTTCATTAGAAATGCTTCCATATTTTAATATCGAGTTTAATCGGCTCTTATGCCTTAAAGAAATAACCATTCGCAGCGACTCCCCGGCCTTCAAAAAGTATATGCTGCTTCTTCAATCAAAGACGGTGGAATTTGTTCTTTTGTTGGGAGTTCAGTTGCGATCGTTTTTTTTTTTTTTTCCCTCTTTCCCTGCCCACTCTGCTCACCCTCTCACGATAGGTGTTATGCTTATTGACTGCTTTTCATTTATAAACAATAAAGACGACATGTAAACAGACAAATCACACATACGTAGAACTGATATGAAGATATTTAACAAATTTAATTATTCTTTCTGCTTTATAATTCTTATTTTTTACTCTATTCTGCATATAATTCAACCCTCACTACGGTTTTAACTTTTTAGCATGTGTATACTTTTAAATGCTTATTTTATTGCATAATTCATTATATTTTATCCACCCACTGAATGTGCTTTTATTACGTTTACCACCCAGTTTATCAGTTGCCTTAACCTGCTCTCTGCTGTGTTCTTTGCTTCCCAGGCTTTGTAAGAATTTGGAAACAATGCTTTACGATTTAAAGCCACAAACCACTAACCTGTGTGCTAATGAGAGACCCCACGCTGCTGTCTGATGCTTGTGCTCTTCATTTTACCTGTCATTTTATTTAGTGACTAATAGTAATGTCATGTCTACATGAACACAGGCCTTTGGCTGTCTATCTTACATACCCACATGTTCTCTCTGATGATGGATTGAATGGAATTGTAGATAGCAAAGACCTAAAAAAAAGCCCAATAAACTCGTGATAATTGCCGCTTATCATATTTTTTATCAAACACAAAGAAATAAACAGCATTTATTTAATTGAGGATCATCGTCCAATATGTTTGTGCTTGTTCTAAAAGCTAGTGGAGGAAAACATTTGTGTGTGTGTGTGCTGTTCTTTTCGCGTGTGGAGAATGTTAGCCCCCTGCTAGGATGAGATGCATTATTTAAGACTCTGTTGTGATACTGCAGCCTGCTCGAAAAGGTCTTTGCTTTCTTTAACCACTACAGCACTTTGCCCCAGATCATCCCTTCTTATGCCACCACTGCTGGCTCTGAAGCGGCCACTGACCTTCCATTCCACATTATGGAGAAAACAAAGTTTGTGTTTTGAGTAACATATCAACCCTCATTTAAATCCCGACTGGAAAAAAAAAACAGTGTGGAAATGTGTCGTGTTCACACTGATTATCTTAGATACTGGACACAGTCACACTGAGGCTGTTTATTTTGCCCATTTTTCACACTTGAAGTGCTAATTCCTCTTAAATATTTTCAGGAGATGATTAGTGGGAGAAAGAATAGGTTAAATGGCAATTTGAGGCGGACACATTGCGTTTGACAAAAGTCCATTAAGTCAAAATCACAACTGGCCAGACATTTCCCACTGGTGAGAAATACTTAATGAAACACACTTTGTAAATTAAATATCATTAATTACTCTTCACGCTTTGCCACCAGCCATGTGCGCGGGGTAAAAAATAAAGAGCAGAGAAGTGGAGGAAAAGCGTTCGCAGAGTCACTTCAGGGCCTCTCATTAAACTCTGCCCGTGGGTATTTTTACGCCTTTAACAGCCAGTCTAATGAACTGTTTACTTTAGCAGACGACGAGGTGCCATTATTATTTGTACGTCCTTGTGTGCCTTTTTTGCTGTCAGTATGAAAAGAGGGGGAGCAAAAAAAGGAAAATTGGGTTGATTTGCAATGAATCTGATTTTTTAATTATTCATAGCACTGGAGAAGACTAACTTTGGGAGTATTTTTATTTGGTGGTATTTAGTTTTTTCTTGGACATTTTCACCTTTTATCCACCTTAAAATTAGTTTTTATGTAAGTAGAATTAAATAAGTTTTAAATATTTATTTAAATAATATTTTCTCTTTAATTTCTACTCGGATGTAATTTATTCATCTGTTTCAATTTTTAAGTTTTTTTTTTTTTTTTCATCCCTTAGATGTGCAGACAATATGGAATAATTTGCATATCCAATAAAAAAATGTTATGCATGCATAAACAGTTTGATGGGTTGAGCAGCTTCTTGTTTTTTTTGTTTTTTTTCCCTTTTTTTCTTGAAATTCATGTCAACAGAGTTATAACACGTGTGTTTTTTGACAGGACACAGGAACCTTCGTCTCTGGTTTGACGAGATGTGTCTGTTATAAAAGGCAGACAGACCACTTTGCATAAACTTAAGATGGATCTTTGTACTTCTTCTTGTGCTTCCGGGAATAGAAGCAAATTCTCACCCAAGATTAAAAAAAGTGACAAAAGAAAGACCTTTCAAACAGATTAAAAAAAGATTTTTTCTCTTTCTTTTCTCTAGCAATAAGGTATCTGTGAAAGTGCTCGTTCTTTTTAGATTACAAAGCCTCTTCACTTGGTTTCATGTTGTTTTTTGTGCAGTTTTTAATTTGAGTGGTCTCAGCTTTACAGTGCTATAAGTAGCATAAGGAAGTTTAAATCAATTGGTTTTTGCTAAGAGCTTCGCTTATTATTGGTCTTCTCCTTTTTTTTCCTACTGCCTTTCACATTATGCGAACCTTAAATGATTTTAGGTCATTCTTGCCCATTATTAAATATAACATGTCTCACCATGCAGAGAAACCGATAATGGTGCTCCGTCTGAACTAAAAGATCTGCGAGCAGGGAAAATATTCTAATACTGTTTAAGTTGGTCTAGTATAGCGCTAATCAAAGTATTTCCAAGGGTTAAGCAGTCAATATTGCTTAGCTGCCGTGCTGTAGCGTTAGATGAAGAGGGAATAATCAGCACAAGGCTTGTTTTACTGCAGGGGGAGTTTTGAAATGGTGTAAACGGGTTGGGAGAGACATCGCTCTTTGTTTCAGTCACTGGCTTTCCCCCCTCCATGACTTAAAGCTGCATTTGCCATTCTTTTTGTGAGCACACCACTCAAAGGTTACATTGCCAAAGTGGTTGATGCTCTCAGCTACAACAAACAGCTATTTAGAAACACCAGAATGAAACAAAATAGCACGGCGGGTTTTGAAGAAGATGTCAGTGTATGTATTCAAATGAAGTCCTCTCCGAGGCTTCAAGTTTCAATTACCAGTGAGCCTACATTCCCCAAAGTTACTCCGCTGTTCTTTAAGATGAAACTCGACTAAAATGGAACATGTGGGTGTTTTTCTTTTTCTTTTCCTCTAGCAGAAGATACACTTTGTTTTCCTGGTGTGTCAGTGTGGCTTTGGTGTATGTCTCTCCTTAGGATAGATGATTAACAATTACTGATCAACAAAAAGAACACACCTCTATTGGTTCTTAATGATGTGACAAGTATTTTTTTTTTAATTCGTTTCATCTGGTTAACAGGAAATTCTCAGCTGAGCCTTTATCTACTCAAATGTTTGTTTTTTGTTCACAGCATTATTTTTCTAATGTTTTTTGCTATATAACGACAACTTATGGTTTTGCTGTTGCGCTTAAGGCAAAAAAAAAAAAAAAAGAATTATTATTATTTTAGAAATAGCTACGGACACATATATATTTATTTATATATATAT
>BRDA01013636.1:39940-53593 GCA_036984385.1 Crenuchus spilurus | reverse complement strand
ATTTTTTTTTTTTTTTTTTTTTTTTTTTGTAATTTTTGCCCAATTTTCTCCATTTCCCTTTGGTGGTAGTCACCAATTAACCCATCCCATTAATGGCTCTCCCCATCACTTTGCACTGTCCCTGACTCTGGGAGGGGTGAAGACATGCACACGCCTCCTCTGTTGCATGTGATACAGCCACCGCCTCTTTTTGAACTACCGCTGATGCACTGTCACTGGGGAACCAACACGCTCAGAGGAAAGCACAGGATTCCCAGCTCCGAATGGACCAAGGATAGGGAGAGAGAGCGCCATATACCCACCCAGAGAGAGCACGGCCAATTTTTGCTCTCTTGGTGGCAAACAGATTGATCCTCTGGTCATAGTGTCAACTTCTTGGCCTGCTGAGCCACTCGGGGCCCACATTGACTACAGTTGGAAGCTCTATTAGAAATGTCTCTGCACATACAATGGAAGATATACACAACGAGGACAGCAGTGTGATCTGATGAGTTGTATTCTTGTTAGCAGGCTTTGTCTGTTCTCAGCTGTTCAGTATGATAGTGGGTCAGGTTAAATTTTCCAGTAGAAGTAATTCAAAACACTTGAAACAGCATTTCAGTAAAGACTGAGGCTACAGTGCCTTAAAGACACACGGCATCCCAGCTTCTTATTGATTTAATGATGTATTGTGTGGTGTTTAATTCATGTTGTCTACTATACACCTGTTTTACGTAGAAATACACTGTAGTTACCATGAAGGATGTGCTACTATAGCGCCTATAGACAGAACACTTCCCACACATAGAAAAGCACTTGATATTGCAAGCATGTGGTTGTTCTGTCAATAATGCAAATAGTGAAGTGAATGCAAATGTAAAGATGTACACACACGTTTCTCACTGCCACATTGCCAGGCAGTGAAACCATTATACCATCCCGGCCCCTTTATGTTTGTAAATTCAGCACCCTTTATGAGTGCACCAGTAAGCCGGTTCTGTGAGAGTGTGTTTATGGGGGCGATGAAACGGGTGGAGGGGGTGGTTTCTGTGGAGTCCAACTGTGGTGTGTCAGGAGCTCTCCAGGCCCTTTGAGAAATATTGAGAGTGCACTCTGGACATGCAGAGCTATTTACCACACTATTTGTCTCATAAATAAAGTATGGGATGTCATTAGGAGAGGGCACCCACTTTAAAGCAGTCTCGACCAGAGGCGAGGCGCTCTAAAGTGAGCCTGGAGCCACGGAGGAAGGAAAGAAGTAGCCAATTTAAAGGCATTTAAATCAGAGATGTCCTACAGCCTATGAGCACCAAATGAACTCTAATCAAAGAAGTGTGTTGACTGGTTGTGCGAGGAAACGATTGAGAAGTGCATTTCTGTCATTGACCAGCAGGCTTGAAATTGAGATGCATAATTGTGGGCAAATACAGAACATCACAATATGTATGTTATGTAGCAGCACCACAGTAGTTCCTCATTTAAAAACAGCTGTAATATAATGATTTTGGCACATCTTTAGAAATGTCTAAGTGATGGAAAACAATAAATACACTTCCTGTTGTGAGCAGGCAGTGTGTATTATTATGTATGTTATGCAGCAGCAGAAACAGTAGTTTCACACTTAAATTAACTCTGAGATGCTAGAAGTGATAAATGTAAATAATCGTCTCCACTCACCTATTTGTTATTATGTAGTTTATTCAGTTACTATGCACTGGTGAGTGTTTCCATGTTCTTTTCTATGATGCATGCAGTTTTGTCATTGTTCTGTAAGTAAAAGTGATGCTCAGACACTCAGTCAAGTGCAAATTTGATATAATTCATCAAAACGGCATAGTGAGAGATTATATTTATGATATTTATGCTGTCCAGCACCCCTATAGCTCACCACAGAGACTGAGCTAATGGATTACATGCTATAAAGCACCGGACTGATATAAAAATCACAATTCTGATCTTAAAACATCTAAAATTAGAGAGAACTGATGTCTTCCCGTATATTTTCATATAGTCAGATATTCAACTTACAGTACTTTACTGGTAGGCTTGTAGTTTGTTTGTGATCTTGCATATCTGTTTATCTCTTAAACATAAAATCAAGCACTTTAAAAACCTTTTAATCTAACCTTAAAATGTGAACATCTAACTTGTTTAAATATTACTTTCCTCTTTTATAAAATATTTAGAGATGCTTTTTCAGTTGAATTTCCATTAACAGCAAACATTTCCTTAATATTCACTATAATAGTGACTAATGTATTGACTAAATAAATTGGATGGAATTGAAGGCACATGAAACCAAGCAACATTATGTATGACCAGTTTCTTTATTGGTTTTGGTGTTTGTCCAACAGTTTTGGGTTAAAAAAGGTTAAAAGAAAAAGGATGGAAAAGTTAAAATACAATGGGCACCTCTTTAGAATCTCTATGATAGATGTCTCAGCATGTATTGTATGTATGTAAGTGGTGGAAGACAATATATACACACTTATGTAGCAGTAAAACAGTAGGTCCATATTAAGAATAAGATGTTATAATAATTTTGAAATCAAGCAAACCTGATTCAAAGTAAATAAAATGGTAACACTTTATAACTTTCATTAATAAGCCATTAACTAATGATTAATAACTGTGAACAAGTCATTAGTTCATGAGAATTTGAACATAAACAAATGTTTACAAATGACAGTTCATGTAGTTACTAATGATTGTATTCATTTTTGCAAATGTTAACAAATCATTAGTAAATCATTAGTAAATCATTTGTTAATTAAATTCTCATGAACTAATGATTTGCTCACAGTTATTAATCATTAGTTAATGAGCTATTAATGAAAGTTATTATAAAGTTACTACCACTTGTTACTGTAATATATTCAGTTACTATACACTGGTGAGTTGTTGGTTAGTGGTATTTTTTATTTTTATTTTTGAAAATATGCGTGACATTTTAAAGGGATCTGATTTGCATATGGCCTAAAAAATGATGGGACTATTCTAAAACCTTACAACTGTTTCAGTATCACTAAAAAGACAATAGTTCTGTTATATTAAAATGCAATAAAATATGACAATATTTATGTATTCATTAATATAATTAATGAACTTATGCATCCCAAGAGACGTGAGTCTATGCTACTTGTTTTAAGTTGACGGTTTTGTTCTATTGTGCTTTTACTAAAACTACCAAAAGGAACCTTCACTAACATTACCAGAAATAAACAAATTTTATATTTGATGCAACTTAAGTTCTTTTTTTTGTGTTTTTTCATTTTTGCAAATGTTAACAAATCATTAGTAAATCATTTGTTAATGAAATTCTCATGAACTAATGATTTGTTTATTTTTATTTATTTATTTTTAATGATTTGTTTATTATTCATTAGTTAATGAGTTATTAATGAATGTTATTATAAAGTGTTACCAATAAAAGAATGTAATCTACTGTCATCCACTTGTTACTATAGTATATTCAGTTATTATACACTGTTGAGTTGTTGGTTAGTGGTATTTTTGATACATGCATTTTTTTCAGTACTAATGATATGCGTGATACAGCTGATCAAAATAACAAAGTGAGAGTATATCCATGATATAATGCCAATAAATCAGTTTTTACATTGTTTTGTGCACTTTACACCTGGTAGCCAGGCCCTAGCAGTTAATTACAGAGTCACATGTTCAATGGTTCTGTTTATTTTGGGGGGAAAAAACAACAAAAAAAAGAACTTAAGTTGCATCAAATATAAAATAGGTTTATTTCTGGTAATGCTATTTAAGGTTCCTTTTGGTAGTTTTAGTAAAAGCACAACAGAACAAAACCGTCAACTTAAAACAAGTAGCATAGACTCACGTCTCTTGGGATGCATAAGTTCATTAATTATATTAATGCATACATAAATATTGTCATATTTTATTGCATTTTAATATAACAGAACTTTTTAGTCTTTTTAGTGATACTGAAACAGTTGTAAGGTTTTAGAGTAGTCCCCTAATTTTTTAGGCCATATGCAAATCAGATCCCTTTAAAATGTCACGCATATTTTGACAAGCATTAGATACTATGTTTAATATCTAAAATAAGCATGTTATCAATCTCAGAATACACTGCTGAGGAAAAGCTGTCTCAGTGGACTGATACTAATGGCCGAAGTAAGCAGAAGGTGATGGAGGGCTGGTTAAGGTTGCTGGTGGACCGTGAGGAGGGCACTACTGGCCTTTGAGCTTGCAGCAGCAGCAGCAGTGTCGGCTCAGGATCGATGGGGCAAAATGAAACCAGCTCATTAGGGATTGATTTCAGCAGTGTTTAGATAAGCAGAGAGGGTCGGGCCCCGGCCCCTGGGGCCCTCGCCGGGGCCCAAAGTTCACGCAGAGCCAGGTAGAGAGCAGCTCTGCAGGCCATCAACTTTATTAGCACCCAGATAAGCTGATTAGGCCTTGTCAATCAAAGGTGCCAATGACTCAATCGAGAGCCTCTTTCTTTCTTTCGGTCTCTCTCTCTCTTTCTCTCTCTTTTTTTTTTGTAATAAATCATTGAAGCGACCAACAAAGCAGCAGCCATGGCGGCTAAGCTAAGCAGCCCTGCAGTTGTCACCAAGGCAGACGTGAGGACCCTGTGATGATGTGACGACTATATTAAAGAGTACATCAATTTGTTTAGAGCAGTTTGATTTTTTTTTTTTTCGTTGGTATTAGAAGAGTGTGTGTCGGGGGGGTGGGGGTGGCACGGCGTCATCAACGAAGGCTTCACGGAAAAGCCGAGTGTGTTGGGTTGGAAATAAATAAAGAAATAAATGATGGAATGAGGAAATAAATAATTATATTTTGTAAACATAAAAAAATTGCTGCTCCCTTTTGATGCCGAGCGTGGCTTTGAGACTTGCTGTGTCAGTCCATGGGTGCTGGAGTGCCCCAGTAACATACACTCACTTGTCCCTGTTTCACTACCTCTCTCTCTCTCTCTCTCTCTCTCTCTCTCTCTCTCTCTCTCTCTCTCTCTCCCTCTCTGTAGTACTGTCTTTTTCTCTTTTTCTTTAAGATATGAGCTCTAGATTTTAGAAGTCACAACTCTATGTTGGACAATGGCGTTTTATTTATTTCCTGGTACATGAACACTTATTTCCTACATCCACAGCCAGGTGGTGCATTCAAACGTACGATGAGACAATGGAACAATAGCCTAGTATTATTTAATAAGAAATACTTTTTAATGGATGCAAAAACAATAGACTTTCTATGACACATAAGATATAGTGAATAATTAATTTTTCGGAGTAAAAGCCTTAAACATTACTAAATGTAGGCTAATTGTCATGCGTACACTTTTAAGTTAAATATCAATTGAAATGCACATTATTTATTAGCCCTTAATAGAAGAATAATTAAAGTGCATAGAACACAGGCTTTGTAAATAGGTTGGCATTAGTGCATTAAAATTCATTCACTCATTTATTTTAGATTAAAAAGATGTTTTTAACAAACTTATTTCATTTTTACATACGCTTCTGTTCCTTTCTTCACGCGTCGTCCTCCATCTGTATTAGTGTCATTATGGCAGAATGATTCATCGTATAGGCTTTTTTAATGTTTTAGCACAAAGTCTTCTTTAATGAGGACAATTTGGTGAAGTAGATTTCCTCGAGGTATAGCATAGAAAATAACTTGGGGTTTGTAGTTTGATGAAATCTGAATGTCGTATTGTGTTTCAAAAAGAATATGACGTTATTTGATAATTGTTTGATTCATGGAGCCGAGCCACGAGAGTTTGAATATTTTAAAGCCTGACTTTCAGGCTGAGAGGAGCTGGAATAGCTTTTCTTGGGGAAATGTTTGTCTTATTTTTTGTATTGAGGACAATTTCCAGCATTTTTTATTTCGTTTTTTTGCTTCTGTGCTTCTTGAATAAGTCTGTGATGTTTACTTTAGCCAGGTTTACAGTCTTGTTTGTTTTTGTCATATATGTGGACATTTGAATGTCTTGTGAAATGAAGATATGTTAAAGGCTGTATGTTTGTGTACTTGTGTGTGTGTGTGTGTGTGTGTGTGTGTGTGTGTGAGTGTACATATGTGTGTGTGTGTGTGAGAGTGATATAACGTTTTCTACTCTGTAAATCTACCCACGGGTGAGCTGTTTATCGCCAAACCCCCCGGCAGATGAAAGGCGAGGCAATAATGATTTTCTTCTCCCCTAATCGGGCCTTGTCAGCGAGGCGTCTTATCGTGGAGAGGAAAATGACACCGATCCTATCGACGGGCCCAGAGTCCGAGTCCGTGGCGTTCCCCCCCAATCACGCCGGACCCGGCCTTGCCGTATCTAGCGCCGCCACAAACGGCAGGCGACGCTTTTTTCATCTGGACTTCAAAAACAGGGCTCGTCATTAAAATTGCACCCGCGTTCGGCTGCGGGGATCAGCCGCTCTGGAGCGAAAATGGGATGTGGGAGAGGAGGCTCGCTAAATGTGCTAATTCTGTCCTCACATGTTTACGGCTTAATTTTAATCGGTTTGAGCGAGGAAGGGGAGGAGGACGAAGGGGAGGGGAGTGAAAGGAAAAAGTCTCGCATTGCAATAAATCGCCATTATCTTTGACACCGAAGGACTCAGCTGTTCCAAGGATTTGGGGGTCTGCTGGCAACAGTGTTATATTGAGACACACACACACACACACACACACAAAAACTGTTTACGCTTGAACTGTGGTAGCTAAGGTGCAGTCTGTGGTTTTAGCCTGGCCACACAAAAGAAGAAACTTGCACAATGGCAAGCCAGCACACAGCCTCTTAATGCGAGAGCAGAACCAACATGCTCAAGTAGTCTGGGTGTGTGTTGTTGTGTCTGACTGTGTATCTCTGTGATTGCCGATAGAGTGCAGGTGTTGACTAGTCGGGACATTCCTCTCACAGTATTAGACCAGGTTAAGTAGGATCATTGAGAGTCAAACCCTTTAACAGCATTTTAAAACTTTTTTTTTTTGAGTCGTATGTGACACATTTCCAAAGTATTTGTCATTCCCACAAGCCTCCGTCAATGACCAAAGCTTCTAACCCTGATTGAGTATTTATTTCCTTTTAAATATTGCTCTGTACTGGAAACATGGCGATGAATTGTTTGTAAAAGAAGAAAAGAAAATCTGACTTATGGGAACAGCCTCCATGATTAGGTACAATGCATAAGAAGAATTACCATCTCGCTAATTGGGCTAGCGCTAGGAAAAGAGGAAAGATGCACGGAAGGAGGAGTACAAAAACAGCAGCAGATAAAAGATTTTTGCCACTTTTATCGTGGAATGCCGAGGGGAGGGGAAATTTTTGGCAACTGAAAATTGATGTGTAGACATTACGCGCTCTAAAGCATTATTATGAAAATTCAGTGAGTTCTTCAATCCACTTTATTAGCTGTTGGTTCACACAGTTCCCTCTTCATATAGAAGGGAATGATTGTATGTATTTGGAGTGTTGAGATTTGAATCTTGAGCTTATATCGAACTTAATTAAATAATGAGGTTAAAGCTAAGCCATAGAAACAGCACTTCATGTTGTCCATGAGATTACGTCACTGAGCGTAAACAAAGACTCTAATGGTCCTGCGTTGCCTTCCATTTATATAAATTAAATATTTGCATCGTCATTGAGAAAATCACAAAATGTTCTCACGCGTAAATGCATAGCTGTTGTGATTTAGGACTGTGAATTTGGGACTTCAAAGTAAAAGAAAGGGGAATAAACCATTTATTAATGTTACGTCAGTATAACTCCAGTCATAAAATAACCATAAATTGTTTACCCAATGTAAACGAGCAGCTGACGTTTAAAAAAATAACCCAAATATAAAATCCTGAAAAAAAAATGAAGCTAAAAATGCAGGTTCTCATTTGACTGTGAAGCAATATCATGTATAGCATCTGTGCATTTCCTGTGCAATACAAATCTGTTTATACCTACACACACAGACATGCACCCCCTGCCAACCAGCCACCCACGCAGTGTTTCATTGACCTTTGATTGACATCGGGGAAGTGCGAGAGAGGATGCCTGAGATGGATTGCGTTAAATAAAACTGTTTTGGAAGGAAATGGAAGACAAAAGTGAGTTCTCTGGACCCCCATGGGCGCTTCTTCATCGGCCGCTTTAAAGAGCTGGAACATCTGAGGCTCTGCCATATCAAAAAAGAGAGAGAGAGAAATGAAGTAAAGGGAAAAGTAGAGGTGGGGGCTTGGGGGAAGTGCCGCTACCTTGTCACTGCGGGACGAGGATCATAAACATTAATTGTGTGATGGGAGTGACATGGTGATGACAGAAGAGTGATGGCAGTTAAAAAGCAGCCCTAATTCACTGAGGATTCTCGGGGACTTGGGTGGCTGAGATTTGGAGAGCAGCAGCTCGTCAGACTGAGTCCTACAAAAGCACTCTGAGACAAAGGGCCAGCATTCAAAGTTCGTTTATTGCGTCATCGCTTACCCTCTCCTTCTTACTCTTTTGTTGTTCTACTTGTAAAGATAGAAGGAGGAAGACGTTTATAAGTATATAATATCGCAGAGCTCAATCGCTTTCTGCAGATGCCATCGAAATTTTAAAGGTGTAGTTCAGTTCTAAGGCTCAAGCATCACTGTGTGGTCTTTGACTGAATTAAAGAAGTTGTATCTCAGCATTTTTTTTTTTTTGAGCCAGCATTGCTCTCTCGGTATTTAATTATGTTAAATTAAGCTTAATTAAAGATTGTTAATGCATTCATTTTAATTCTCCGTCATTCATTTCGTTTACGGTTGTGTTCTCGTCTGCACCGCGACAATCTCGTCCACCTTTTGTCGGACATTAGAGTCGTTAGAACTTGCTTTATTGTACACAGGTATCCGAGCACTGATGCTGCTACGCTTTAAATGAAATACGGTCCAATATGTGGGTGTTCGTTGAGCGCTTGGCCACCCTTGGGTTGCAGCGGGGTAGAATAAAGGGCATCATTAGTGCTGTCCGTCTGTCCCCTCAGCGGCCGCTTGTGTCGTGTTGCCCCTCAAAGTAGCTTCCTCTTTTGCGGGCCGCGCCCTGGGCCGGGGCGGCCGCGAGCTCAGGACGCCCGCCGAACATGAAACGGCCCACCCGAGCTGTCAGCTGGGGGCTCCATCTGTCAGTCAGTGGGACAGCTTCACTTTTGTCTAGAAGGGGGTGGCAGGACCAGGTCTACTGCATGCCCCTCTTCATGGAGGAAACAGTGCTCAGTGAACATGGCGAGCCGTGGACAGAACAAACAGTGCCATATTTAACTTGTATACTCCATCAGTTCAGATACGAGTGCAGTGACCTGTTGGAATTGGATTTGTTAAATTATATCCGTCACGTCTTTAGAATTATAGCTAATTAGAGTAATATAGCGCTTTCAGAAATTTGGCTGTGCAGTGTCCATTTATCTTTAAATATACATTTCACAAGCTTCCTGTCTTTCTGCCTGTGGACACTGATCTATATTCTGTGTTGAGGAAATGCTCAGAAGTTTTGGTGTCCTTTGTTGTAACCTTGGAGGTTTAGATAGTTTGACTGCCATATAAATGAATGCTCTTCTTGATGGGAGATGATGGAGGTGCAGTCTGCAGTGTGACACATAGGCTGCGCCCTTGAGCCACCGTAAAGACAGAGGACTGTGTGGCACACGCTCCCTTTCTCTCTATCCACACTGGAGGTCTCCACCACTCACTCCTCACCGCTAAAAGTCTTTGGATGATTCTGCTGGATCTGAAAGTTCCTGAAAAGGCTAGCTTTGCTTACAACCTTAGGAACTTTCTATTTATCAGTTGCAGTTCAGGGTATGTGTACATGTTCTCCGTAGGTGTGCATGTACGTACAAAGACTGGTACATGCTTTTATACTGCAAACCTTCTGATATCATCTCTAGCTATAGCATATGTTGGTGTGAATGAGTTTAATTAGCTCCAGAATAAAGTAATAAGGAGTTATCAGTGTCCTCAGATGGTCTACATCACGCTTTCTCAGGTTTATCAGCCGTTTTTCTGAAAGTTTGCTGCGTATTTCTGTACATTTGTCATCCCTTTGACTTCTTTAGGAAGCCATCATTGACTTGTAACTGAATTAGATTTTCATTTTCCGATGTTCAAGGTTGGTCCAAATATAATGCATTAATAGAGTCTCAGTAACAGAGCTGGTCTGAAGTGGTTAAGCTGCCTTGACTCTCAGTTTTACAATCATAAAGGCTGAATCAAAGAAAACATGTTCTGTTAGAGGTTTTTGCACATCGGGACCTTTTTTAAAATCGTTATTGTTGAATTATTGGACTAACCTCCACTTTCACAATGAAATCGTCTTGGAACTCGGCTTGATCTAAGGCAAACATCACTCTTTTGTGTTATATCGGCAGGAAAATGTCATTAAATGTAGAAGAAAGTGAGATAAAGAAAGACTTTCCTTCTCTGTTCAGACAATTTTCTCAACTCTTTTGTTATTTCAAAACATGTTGGTCTGTTGTTTTCCAGGCTTTTCTACATCTTCATTACATTTCTCTGAGCTTAACATAAGCCCATCGTACTTTTATTATTTCTCGTTAATTTGTTGTTTTTTTTTTTTTTTGGTCCTAAATTATTTTTGTTTAACATGGTAGTTTTGAGCAGTTAGCTCTTTTCCACTGTTTTTACCTCTGAATTTCTGAAATGTCTACCATTTCCACATCTAGAGGCTTATGTTGTTGCATTTGCACAGTATCTTGGTTTCTTTTTTAATGAGCTCCTAATGAAAGACAGACTGGAGAGGAAAGTCATTTAAATTGCTCTGTGCATAATGCTTTATGCATAATTCCGTCGGTAATTGTGTAGAAATTAAATGTTGTTGAAACAGCATTGCAGGTGAAAGATAAGTGAGAATCGGAGCCATTTATGTTTGTTTAGTGGGAGAGTAATTGTGTTCTAGAGTCCCTTTTCATCCATTGAAGGGTCCTTGCAGGATGTGTAAATATACACACGCGCCACACACACATTCCCATGAACTCTCACAAACGACTACGTGATTATGATCTTAACATAAGCTCCTACAGATAAAGGTATTGCAAAAAATATATATATATTATTGGTGTTGACTCTCCTATAT
Organism: Crenuchus spilurus; assembly: GCA_036984385.1. Classification (NCBI taxonomy): domain Eukaryota; kingdom Metazoa; phylum Chordata; class Actinopteri; order Characiformes; family Crenuchidae; genus Crenuchus; species Crenuchus spilurus. The sequence goes on along the minus strand of BRDA01013636.1, from coordinate 42,531 downwards.
TTAATGTGTGTGGATCTGTTTTTCCAGTGAAACAACTACAGCAGTTCTTCTGATTGTAGTTCTTAACAATGAAGCTCATTTATCTTTTAAATATTAGACCAAGACCAGGTCCCCTCTATTGGATGTAATTTGGGTGAAATGACCTCCAGAGAAGGACTGTTAAGACAAAAGTGACTGATATCAGTTGGAAATAAAATTCAGGTTAATATCAGTACTGAAACTATGCTTTATTTGAATAAATTAACTAAAAAAAATTTTCTATTAAAAAGGTCTTTTTTAAGGCCAAACTTTTCTCCTCAGACCAGATCATAAGAGATCAGCTACTTTTTTGGTAACTATATTCAGTTTTTAGGTTTATTTGTGTATATTCCAATGCTGTATTTTTATTTTATTTTCAGCGAAAGGACACGTATTGCCCAGATAAATGGTTTTAAATAACAGGTTTAGATGCCCAAGACTGGTACTGTATATTTTTTTAAGCAGACATATTCTTTAAATACTTAACATTTGGCATTCTGTGCTGTAAAGAAATGGTTTATCAACCTAAAAATTGACATTTGTGAGAAAATTTTAACTTTTATATCATTTCAAATCTTTTTTTATATCATTTTTAACTTTATATCATTTTTTAAATACCAATTTTAACTTTTATATCATTTCAAATCTTTTTTTTTTATATCATTTTTAACTTTATATCATTTTTAAATACCAGTTTTAACTTTTATATCATTTCAAATTTTTTTTTATATCATTTTTAACTTTATATAATTTTTAAATACCAATTTTAACTTTTATATCATTTCAAATCTCAAATACACTTCTGTCGTAATAATGTAGCTGGTAGTTTGTGTAGCTAAGGTAAAGACCTTGCTGCTTTTTGTATATGCAGCTGATTACTGATGTTAATAACATCATTATTAACCAGCTGGCAGTCAAGAATTTAGGAATTCTTATTGTTTCTCCTTGGATATTGGAGCAACATGGAAGTTATTGAATAATTTGGTCGGAATTACAAATGTACTATAATTTGATAGCAAGCATTAACAAATGGTTTATTGGCGTGCTGGCCACTTGAATTTATTTGGGCCAAACATTGTGTGTCCAGGAGGAGCACAGTGAACAGAAGGTGCATCCTCAGAACTCGCACCTGAGCCCCTGCTTCTCTTTCTCCCTCACTTTCACTCTCTGCGGTCCTGCCCTGCCCTACTTTACCACAGTCCATCCTGGCCTTTGATTTATACTACTTAACCATCCACAGATCATCTGCACACTTCACACACACTGTTTCTCTCGCAGCATCGCTTGTTTATGCAGATACATTTCACAAACGGACTTCTAGCAAACGGTCAGTCATTTCCTGCTGATTTGAGGTCGTTTTTGCTGATGTCCTGTTCTGGATTACCACAATTTGACAAGTTTGACAATATATTTACCACTTTGAAAGTATTCTTGTTTTCCCAGAGTCAAATTCTTTCATTGATGCAACTTTTTGTGGTGTTTGAAGATGCTTAGCATGATGAAAGTTAGGGAAACAGCTATCTACTTTTTTCTCAAAAGCAGGAAACTAGGTATTCTGTTTGTGGGCTGTTTTTAATATTTCACCGATTTTTTTTTGTTTCACTAATAATTCTAAAACGTCAGATTTCACTGTATTTTTTTTAGCACTGTGGTCATCTTAAGAAGCTGTGGAATTCCTGGCAGAAAAAGAAAACCATCAAACGCAGTGTCAAAATGAAACTAGTACAGTTCTCATTGAAGTATTTTGGTTGATCTATTAATGAGGTTCACTGAGCATTTGACTTTCACTCATTGTGCTAAGCTGAACAGCCCTCGTGATACCTTTACGCTAGAACTGAGAAAGAAAGAAGGGTAATTAATCTTGGTTAGCAGGTGAATGTATTAGTTGTTGGTTAATAATATTAACATGGCTTATCGTCCTGTTGCAATAGGAATACTCTAACTTTTTCACTATGAATACTCATTTAGCCATGCAGAAATGAATTTGATCAGCATCCACGTCTTTAATGCCTCTATAAAGGCACATACTATTAACAACAGTTACCTTATTGTGGTCTTTTTAAGTGCTTCATCTATTTTAATGCAGTTTCTGAAGGCATGCAGTACTCATAACAGTATTCATATACGTCTTCAACATACAGTACCAGTCAAAAGTGTGGACACACTTTCTCATTCAGTGTTTTTCTTTTTTTCCTACACTGTAAATGAACACTGAAGTCATCCAGACTATGAAGGAACACATAAGTAATCATGTAGTAAACTTAAAAGTGTTAAACAAACCAAAATATGTTGTAGATTTTACTTCAAAGTAGACACACAACTGATGTCTCAAACACATTAAGAAAAGTCATGAACTCTTGACAAGACACAGCTGTTAACTGAAAGCCATTCCAGGTGACTACCTCATAAAGCTGACTGAGAAAATGCCAAGAAATCTGCCATCTAAGCAAGAGGTGCCTACTGTGAAGAATGTAATATACTTCTCAAAAAAATAAAGGGAACACTTAAACAACACAATGTAACTCCAAGTCAACCACACTTCTGTGAAACCAACCTGTCCAGTTAGGAAGCAA
>BRDA01013636.1:27896-39840 GCA_036984385.1 Crenuchus spilurus | reverse complement strand
TCCACAGTGATGCATTCTTCAATAGAACTGATAGAGAACAAGCTTCACAAGGTGCCTGATATCCTCCGTCTTCCTTTATCAGTGTTTATAAGTTTATTTAGGATCTGATTCAATATCCATTTGTAACCTAATCTCAATCTTTAGGTACGAGCGTGAGTCTCCTCTCTAAGTGCTGGTCAGTAAGCAGATTAAGAGCCTGAATTAAAAACAGCCCATCGGTAATGATGCTGCTGTTATGGATTTGAGTAATAGGCTTGTTAAATGGACCTTAGGGATGCAGATCTTTAGCGAGAGCAAGGCTGTGGAAAAGCTTAGCATTAAGGTCATTTAAATTGTTAATAGGGCCTTAAACGGGAGAGGAATATTTTATATCATTATGAGCAACAAGTCATGAACGTGGGCACAATTTTTTCTTCTTCTTTTTTCCTCCCTCTCCTTCTCTTTTTCACAGCTATTCTCAGAGTTCAGGAAATGTCACAGTCTTCATTTAATTGTGTGATGATTAATTAGCAGTTCATTAAATATGCCTGCACAAAAAAATCCCTACCTGTAATGAAGAACATTTCCTGAGTCGCGTTTATAGGCTTCCAGATTTTTGTTTTTTATTAGTTTATTATGGTTTATGGTACAGCATTGCACCTTTGTTCACATATGTAATACTGGGTGGTATTCTTAAATTTCAGTAGTTTTTTTTCTGGTATTTGAATACGTTGAATACGTTAATTGAATATAAAACATACAGCTTATCGCACTAGTATGCAGCTGTTATTATATAACCGTCATTAGATTTCAGCTATATGCTAACTAAAAATAAAAACAATTAAGATCATAGTCCATTAAACCTTTAATGAAATATGCAGCTTGTTGCAACAATTATTTAACTGTTTAGCATAAAGTGTAAAGGTAGCACTGAAACGTAACGTTAGAAAACATTAGCATTCCCATTCAAACACATGACTGTTATAACGTTACAGAAAACACATGAATGTGTGCTAAGGCTAATGAATCAAATCTTCATCACTAATGTTCACTTTTACAGCTATAACTATGAGTAAGCAGCAAGTTAACTCTCTGTTTACGCTAATTTTAGCAGCTAACTAGCAATTTAGCTTACCGAGATGACGGTCCCTCTTCATCATTGTCACAATCAGCCACAACAGCTTCCTTTTCAGGTGCTCATGCATCGCAGTTGTGCTGCCGTGGAAGGCAAGTTCTGACTTGCAGATACTGCATTTTCTTAAAATGATCCCACACTTTTGAGCTCCGTTGCCGGCTAGCCATGATGAGCCTGTCTGTATAACGTCCTGTAACGTCATCCACGGCCTACCCCGGTTACCACTACTGCGCATGTGCGTCAAGGACAGAAAGGCAAACTATTCGTCAACTATTTTAATAGTCAACATAATCGTGACTAGTCGACTAATCATGGCAGCCCTAGTTGCTATGCTATGCTACATTTAGCCGTGTTTTTACATATTGTGTACACGTTATTAGAAATCCATCTCTTATAGCTCTACCTTTCAGTGAGAGACTGTAGATTTTATGTTGGTGCCATTATCGCCCTACAGATCGTCATCGGTGCTCATTTTTTGACTGTAATGCTGTACTTGTTTGGATATTTGAGCTGTCTCACTGATGTTTTGGGGTCTGATATACCTGTACCAGTTACTACGTTCCGGATATACGATACACATCATGATTTAGGGGTAACAATAATATTGTGAACAAAAATATTGTGATACATTTAGCAAGAACATATTGCTAATATTATCAAAACGATCAACTTTGTGCCCGTAGGCTGCTTGTTTACACTGAACCGTTGAGGCTGAGGATGGATTACAGCACTGCTGTCTAGTGTTTGAGAGTTTAAAGATGACACAAAATGAACCATCTGCCATCAGTCTTTGCCTGTAAACTGATAAATCAGCACACATTTTGACTATTAGTGCTTAAATGTATTGATATTTTAATCCTACTAGAATGCAGCGAGAAGATCAGGAACCGAATCTCTGTTCTACATTTACTGTATTAATTTGTATTAATTCCAGTGTTACATGGTGTTCCCTGTGCTGAGATGAATAGTTTTAAAGTTTTCACAGCTGCTTAAGATGTTTGTACATGACTTCCTTTTGCTTTTATTTATATATGACTGGCATGTGATTACAGTTGCGTTTAGTTTGCGCTGGACAGTGTGTGTCATACTGAAGAAGCTCTAATGGCTACAGGCTTGGATGTAGGGTGAAGGAGGCTGGGAGAGACGATGCTTGCTGTGCTCAGCAGCAGGAAGAGAAGGATCTCAAGGCTCTCGAGCAGCAGGAAAGGAAGGGAAGTCATCTCTCATCCTCCTCCTCAAAGTCTGTGTTTGTTTTTCTCTAGCCAAACTCAGCGTCTGCCTGCCCGCATCGCTCGGATCCACCGGCTCGCATTACACAGGGGGGGTTAATAGAGAGAGATGGATATAGTGAAACATATAGACTCACAGAAACTGATAAATGGGGAAACAGAGCGATGGGAGAGGAGGGGAAGACGGGTTGCAGAGTGGCAGATCGGTACTGCTCCCCTCTCCCATGGGAGGCGATGTGTACACAGCTAATTGTCCAGTAGGGAATGGACGATATGAAGGAGGGGTGCATTTAATGGAAACATCAGTTTGCCATCCTTTAACTGCTGGAAGTATTTATGTTTTAGACTCAGTACTGGGAAGACTGAAGCAGAAGTCGTTAAAGTGTTTTACAGCATTTCGGCTGCCGAGGCACCGTGGTGTAGAGATTACTTTCATACCTTTCATTTCATATGTACAGTCGTGTAGACGCATGCAGTGTTCAGCTAATACAGCTGTTTATAATTGTATTAATGGTGGCAGAGATGTGTGTGGTCTGCTGTGTGACTGAATGCCAATGTTATCATTATTGGGATAAACTGTCACATCATTTCTGAGGACATCGTGGATAACATCAGTAACACCGAGCATCCAGTATTGTGAGGACCACAAAAAATACAGATATAAGAGCCAATAAACAGCAGCATTGGATGTCACCTCTTTATGCTATTATTTAGAATTTTTTATCTCTTCAGTTTAATTTTTACCAGTTTTGTGATATTTTTGGTCCTGTTTCTTCTTAAATATATTTTTTTTCCAACTTTGAATTCAAAACTACGGTGCTCAGAGTTTTTTTTTTATAGCTGTTATCTTGAAATATAGTAATAGTATATTTTTATAACAGTGTCCACTGATGCTGACCTACTGTTATCACTGAATGCATTTCTTGATTAGGCATCAAATTGACTGTGTAACATTGAAAGCTTTGTCCATTTTTCCTTTTCTTCATATTTCAGGTCCATTCTTTCATTACTGTTGGCTATTCACAGTGTTTACAGTTGAAGTATTTGAGTTTTTACAACTGGAAGTTAAACGATGCTGAAGAGAGTGTCTCTGTAGGAGAGGACCTTGACTCTCTGTGTATGATGGTCAGTCTAATAGAGAATGTGCAATTGTGAAGTGCTCAGACTCAATAGAATAGCACAACTCTGTAATTTTCTTGTGTGTATACACACACAAACATGTGTGTATATATAAACGGGGTGTCCTGTTTGCTTCTTTACGTAAATGATCATGAATAACTTTAATACTAATGAAGATCTGGTGATGAAACTTGGATTAAATAAACGCTTGTGTGTGAAAAAGACTGTCGTGTATGATTACAGTGCAGATAAAAATTTGTGGCTGTAGGAGTGGAGGCCGGCGCCCATCAATCAATGCTACAGGGAGCACAGGATGCTGGTTATTTCACCCTGAGAATTGTGCAGTGATCCTTGCGTAATGTATCAGTGCACAGTACAGGAGGAAGTGTTCATGGTGTGAATGTACTGGATAACAAACTCCATTCAGAAGACACAGTGAAGAAAGCACATCTCCATGCCGACCCCATCACTTCCTGATCAGGAGAAATGAACTGCACGCTGGACATCAGCCTTTTTCACACAGACTCAAGTATATTTAATTCAAATTTCAGCACCATATCATTAGTATTAAAGTTATTCATGAATTTTTGGGTAAAGAAGCAAACAGGACCCCCTGTAGAAGCTGCTGTTATATCTTGTATACTTTGTGCGTTTTCCTATTTCTGGTGACAGAATTATTTAATTTGTGCCTCATCTCCTTTAGCTGTCTGTCCCATCCATCATCCGCAGTGGTGTCTGAACAGGAGTGTTATTTTCTTCATGTTTGTCACCATCACAGAGAAAGCAGCTCTGTTTCCAGCCTTGCAGGTCACGCTCATTTGTTTTAAGGCACTGTCTCTCGGACAGAGACTGATAGCTGTGCTTAATTTTCTTTACAGAAGATTTCCACCGCTGGGCCACGGCTGTTTGTCTGCGCCTTGTTGGCTGGCTGCTGTTATGATGGTTATTAATATCGCTCCTCACTCTTTTAATCTGCCCTATCGGTCACATATCTGTCTGACTGCTCTATCTAATCTGGGTATCCTTCAATCTGTCTCCAGTCTGATTAGAAATTAATGAAGGTAGAGACACATTTGCTGTGTGGCCACAGGCCTTCAATTCCATAGTGTGTCTGCTCCTCTCTCTACCCCCCATCTCTCTCTCTCTCTTCTAATCGCTCGCTCTCTCTCTTTCTATACTGTGAGAGAGAGTGGGGCTGCCAGATGCAGCCCATTTCACGGTGTTCCCTGAACAGGCGCGCAGCATGCCGGCTCTTTGAATGCTGCACCTGTGTAATGTAATCCAGCCATGAGTGCGTTGTTTACTCACGATTGTTTGGTGCATTTGAAAGGCTCGCTTTGATCCATGCAAAGATTCCTCACTTCTGTTTTTTTTTTTTATCCTCCCATCCAAACCGCTAATGTGGCATCTACTTGTAGCAGTTTTTTTTTTTTTGGCCGATGAGGATGAGGAGGACAGGAGGGGGGATGTTATGTATTTCTTTCTTTATTTATATGCTTATTGTTTCCTATAACCCATGGGACGTGCGCGTGACGGTGACCATTGACGAGCTTGTCACATGCCTTGTTGTGGATGTTCACTAAGTGTGTGTAAATGGGTTTAGATTGGTGACAGATGAGCAGCATTTAGAAGGAAGCTGTTTGCTGAATATTGCATGTGCTGATTAGGCTCAGGCGCACGACGCACGCTGGGACGTGTTGGAAGTTTAAACGTGCGGTGTTGGTGAGCAATAAGTCTTAAGTTTTCAGTGTAGTTTTAGTTGGAGATCCCCAGGCATCTTGGCTCAGGGTTCTAATTAGGCTCCCTCCACTGCCCTTGAAGCACATCACAGCTAGAACTTTCACTTACCAGCTCCAGCACATGAAACAGATGTTAACAAGTAGAAATACAACATCTGCCTCGCAATCCCAGTTGAGTTTCACTGACAGAATGCCTTTGGTTAAGATGTGAATGTGAGTGGTAGGAAATTGATGGTGTGCTGAGGCCTCTGTGCCCAACAGAAGACAGAAGACTATCGTCTTGTGCCAAGTTTTCCAGAAAGCATATATGTCTTGGCTATAGCCAATTCCCAACATAGTTTATGATGAGCGTAAAAGCTACGGTTAAGTATACAGCAGTGTGTGTGTTGTATACATGCAAAACATTGTTTTCCAGCATAATTTAATTTAGTTCATGGCTGCACAATCAGTAGCTGAATGCATTGTTGATAAATGTCCATATTTAATTATCATTGGTACCAGAATAAAGTGTTATTTTTTATTTTTTCCTTTCTTGTTGTTGTTGTTGACCTTTGTGCGCTATGAGCCAAAAGCAAATTCCTTGTATGTGTGAGCATACATGGCCAATAAAGCCTGATTCTGATTCTGATTCTGGTTATGTGGGGCCCTGACAACGCTGACACTATGACCAGAGGATCGCGAGTTCAAATCCCGGTCATGCTGTTTACCATCAACAGCCGGCGCCCAAGAGAGCAAAAATTGGCAGTGCTCTCTCTGGGTGGGTAGATGGCGCTCTCTCTGAGCATGTTGGCTCCCCAGTGACGATGTATCAGCAGTAGTTCACCCTCTTAGAGTCAGGGACAGTGCAAAGTGATGGGGAGAGCCCCCTAGTGGATGGGATGAGTTAACTGACTGCTACCACACTGGAAAAGGGAGAAAATTGGCAAAAAAATAAGAATAAAGTGTTTTTGCATGAACCGAGTCACATTATTATAGGTAGGCTTTTAATTCCTTATCTTCAGAGATGAATATTAATTAATCTTTATGTATTATGATGATGATGATAAATCAGCATCCTGGAATAAAACCACAGTCTGCAGGTCTTTGCTCAGAACCCAACACTATTTTTTCATTTATTTTGGCAGATTTTTTGTAATTTTTTAACATTAACAACACAACCCATGAGTTTATTCATCCGTCCATTCATTTTCTTAACCATTTAATCTATTTCAGGGTCACGGTGAGTCCCCATACCCCTTGATTAGGTGCTGGCCAGGGCATTATACTATTCTGGCCATACCCAAGACAAGGCAGTGATCTATTGCTGATATAGCCCTTTATTTCATTGCTATTAGTAATATGTTACTGTTTTTGTTTAATAATTTTAAATCTTGATTGTCAGCAAATTTTATTTATCCTGAAACTTTAGCTAGAAGAAATGTGTTTCAAGTGCTCATTTGCTTTACTGTATGAAAAAACTAATAACGATTAGTCAAAATATTGGCCATCAGCCATTCTGACTGTAAAGAAATCAAAATCAAATATTCTTGCTGCATTGATTGGTGATAAAGGTGATTATTTTAACAGGTTAGATCATATTATTAGGTATTGGCCTCAGCATCAGCCACAACAGGGTCTTAATCTCTTAAACCCTGTGACTTTTATTACACCCTTAGGAGTATTATCCAGTTACTACATGGGATAAAAATGCAAACTAGCTGTTATTCTTCAGTTATAGGAGTGAGGAATGTAAGACTGGAATCAGTGGCGGTTCCATGGAGCTTAATTATAAACATTATCGGCTCAGAAATTCCATATCAGTGCATGGCTCATGCCCACATAACTATAACATATAAGACATTTTAGATGACTGGGTGGAATGACTGAGCCTTCCAGATGAAGACACAGTGAGCAGTGTTCTTGTGGATTCCCACATTCCCAGTGTTTGTACTGCTAAGCAGGAATTTTATTCTGTATAATATTCGAGGCTGTAAAGGACTAGTTCGCTCAAAAATTATATTTACATAATATCCTCCTCACCCAGTGGTGGACTTAACCAACATGCAAACCACACATTTGCTTGGGGCCCCAGAGCTCAGGGGGCCCTTGCTGGCCAAAAGAGGTTGGCAAAAAAAACAATGTTACACTATATTAAATGAAGACGGGTCGAGCACTAGGACCCAGCAGAAATCTTGAAGCCGGTTTCCTTTTAGACCGACCACAAGCTCATCGTTTGGCTCTGCTGTCCCCGCTATTACTCCATCAAACAGCGTCTAAACTTGCCTCGTCAATTTACATGCCTCAAAGTTTAACTAAACATTGTCAAAATAATTCAGAATATCTGCTTATTTTTACTGAAAAAATTGGTATAATTTTATGTAAATGAGGTCTATTGATCATACAGTCCAATAATATGTGTTAAATCGGTGGTAATGACTTGGAGTGAAGTTGATTAACAAGGTGAAGCACAGAATTGGGTGATAATTTTATGCTTTTGACAGTTTATTAATATTTAATAATTTATTAGTATTTTATTAATGATTAATATGAGTTATTTTATTAATAAAAATGATTAATAATTATTATTAGTATATTATTAATAGAAACGAGTAATTATTAATAAGATATTATGAATAATGTTTAAGTAAATTATTAGTATTTATTAATAATTAATAACAATAATAATTTAATTTATGTTCAAGCCTGCACCGCACCATAACCATAACTATAAAAAAGAATTTGTATGATCAGGACCCCCAGACATAACATTGCTTGGGGCAAAAGAACTTCCAAATCCGCCCCTGTACTCACCTCATATGTAGTTGAGTAGTTCAGTAAAGACGTTTGGAGTCCAAAATTGGCTTCTGTGTTGTTGGCACTAGCACACTAAACACTAGAACTCAGTTATCACCTTATAGTCACCGTATAGACAAATTTTACGTTCACCATCTACAGGAGCATGAAGTGCTGGTCTAGAATCCAGTGACGTTTTAGTGATGATGATCTAAATGATGATTTAGTGATGCCTGTAGCCCTGAAGGTTTAGACTCACAGTAAGTCATACTGTGTCTTATAATCACATCATCTAGAGATGCGGATGCGGGTTGAGTGAGCCTCTATTCACTGTCCCCATGGAGCAGTCCGGTGTTAGGTGCATTGCTCAGTCAAACCAGCAGCCTTTTGGTCACCAGACCTGATCCCTAACCACCAGGCCAAGGCTCCCTCTGAGGATATTTTTTTTAACTTTTAAGTGTTGTGTTTTAACATTAAAGGGAATAGCAGTGGTGACCTAAGGGAGTACCTCAGCACCCCAGAGTAGCCACATCAGCATCACCCAGTCTTATGTGTTCACTGTCTTTAATTATTGTGTCTTACAGAGCAAATAGGACAGGAGGTCCTATCAAACCTGCACACTGACCGTGAGAAGATCCAGAGATCCCGAGACCGGGTGAGCAAGCATGCACATGTACACACACACACACACACACTACTTCTACTCATCCTGTCTTTTGTAAACAACCCAAAAGTGCTCCACATATTGCATGTGATTGCAAGTAGCTGGCACGATCAGAAGCTAACTTGTTAGGACATGAAGCACTGCAGATCACACACTCGCTAAGAGACTGGGAGTGCTCTCAAGCACAAGCAGTTATCACCAGTTCATGCCCCATCCATGATCTCAGCCTGCCTCTCTCTCTCTCTCCCTGCATTAGCATAGCTGTGGAACTGGACAGATTGATTAAATGTACAGCACAGATAAAAGGGTGTTTGATAGGGAACATAGCGCTAATAAGAAGCCTTTGTAGTTAGCCTGTCCCATGCAGTGAAGTCATGCATGATGTAAGACTGTCTAAATGGTCATAGGAACACCTCGCCGTCACAAAGGAGTCTTCACAGCCTGTGCATAACAAGGGTTTGTACTCGCATGTTCTGTCCAAAGCTATTCCTTCTTCAGCCACACATGTAGACGAAGGCTGTGCTGCGAATAAGTGGTTGATGCAGGCGTGTTTTTCGTCAATCTTTGCAAATGAGCTTCTAAAATCACTCGCAGTCAGAGATGCTCTGATCAGTCAATGCGTTCAGATGGTCTAGCAAAAATGCAAAAGGTACCATGGATGAACTTTGGGCAGGTATAGAGCTGGTTTGACATGGAATTCCACAAACATGCATCAAGTCTGTTTTTCTCCATGTGAAACTGTGCAGAAGCAGTTATTTCTGCCCGTGGTGGATGCACAAGGTACTGATTATAGTGCAATCTGCAAGCCCGACCAGGCTGTATTTCATGTAGGTTGGGAATCATAAGCAATGTGACAAATAAACATTGCTTATTCATATCTGTGTTGGTGTTGAAATTTTAATGCAATATTTGTATGTTACGATCACAACATGATAGAAAATAATAATTGCAATGCATTTTGTCCCTACCATGCAGTCTTAATACACACACACACACCGCACACACCGCACAGTGACATGGCTATTACCCACATGTGCAGGGCTTAGGAGAGGTGTCTCCATTTCTCTGAAAATAGAGCTTTGGGACATGCTAACAGGCTGACATTTAAGCTGCAGTAGGCTGTAAATCAGTAACTGTGTCTGAGAAATGCTCACTGCTCAGATTTGGCATGGAGCTAAGTTAAGCTTTGGCTAACACTGTAATAATCTCCAGGAGCACCAGGGCACTTTCACACTCTTCAGCCATTCCTCAGAATATCAGCGCCACTGTCAGCCAATTCTCCCGCCTCAAATTCCTCCTCCAAACTTTCTTGCTTTTCCTCATTTCACTCTCTGTACGTCTCAATTTTCACCATTTGCCACTTTTTCTTTCCCCCCTGCACTCTTTCACATTTTCACACTCTTCCCTACCCTTGTTCTTTCCATTTGGGAGTGTTGTGTCCCCCGCCCCAGGTAGAGTGCGCTCAGTCAGGGGCCTTTTCTGATGGCTCCTTATGAAGGATGCTTAAAGATCACAACATGGCAGTTGGGCTGCCAGCCCATTTCAAAGGAAATAAAACATTTCCTTTCAAAGGTCTGCTGTCTGTGGAGAATAGCCCTCCTTCCCTGGAGCCTCCACTGGCCTCTCACACTTTAAAGGCATTTTGCTGGGTGAAAAAAGGAGGAGAAAAAAAAAAAAGCGAGGAGAAAAAAGAAAAGAAAAACATGATGTGAAGACATGGGATGTAAAGGCATGTAAACTGCTCTTTGCATAAGAGACAGGAGATCAGAGATTTTTTGGAGGATCTCTTAACTACCTGCTGACGTTCTTACACACACAGGCCCAGGAGATTCCCAAGTTTTTCACGGTTTTTAAAAAAATCCAATCATTTTGATGGAAAACTCGGCATCTGGGTTATGATTGTAATGTGTACTGTATGTTTTTACGTGGCTTTGATTTTTTACATTCATTTACCTTGAATATGAGAAAGCAAGAACTTTCCGTACTCCTAGTGTCAAAAACGATTTTACCAGACCTCTTCATTAAAGCAGGCTGTTCCTGTGTTGTTACTGTGCCTTTAAGATTGCTACATGTTAATTGCCTTGCATTGGGCCTCATTCAAAAAGCCCTTCAGACTGAATAGGTGGATGTATGTAAATGTGTTGGTTTTCTTGACAGCAGAAAACTCATTAAAAATAGTCTGTAGTTGCAGCTTAATTTCCATCGACCATATGGGCTGTGGAGTGAATCTGAAACCTTTAACAGAGCTTGCTATGTCAGGCCTTTAGAAACGAAATCAGGGGGATATTTTCCATCATACAGGCTCTTTAATGCTAGAGCGCACAGTGCAGGCCTTTTCTCTCCATTTCTGGAGATGCTTTTCAGAAGGAGCACAGTAATGACCATGTGACACGGAGAGAAAGAGAGAGAGACAGAGAGTGTTTTGGGAAAAGCCAGGGGAACTCTCATGGGGTGGATTCATCGTTGAGAGAGACATCAGGCGGCTCTCAGGCTGCTGCCCGTGCCAGAACCCAAACCCGCCTAAAACCACATCTGTCCCTGAGCCTGGCCACCAACATGAATACACAGCACACACACACACACACACAGCACACGCAGTGCAGTCTGGTTGCCAGAGAGCGACAGTGAAGGAGAGAGAGACACCCTGCTGAGCGTGAGGAGAGAAAAGGCCTTCAGCAGCGAGGGCCTCCTGCAGCATATATCTGACTATAACCAGAATTCACTGGCTTCTCTTCCAGAGCAGCGTCAGCATTCTTAAACACACACACACACACTCTATCGCTCTCCTTCTCTCTCGTACTCATGTCTCCAGAGAACAGGCCTGTCGCAGTCCCATCTCCCTCAGAGAGTCACATGAAGTACTGAGAGAATAAAAAAAAAACATCATCTGACAGCAAGGGAGAGGAAATAAAACGAAAAAATAAAAAATTAAAAAGAATTCTCAACCAGATATAAGAAAAATACTTCAGTATCTATTATTATTATTATTATTATTATTATTATTATTTTATTATAATAATAATAATAATAATTATTATTATTATTAATTTTTTATTTATTTATTTATTATTATTATTATTATTATTATTTTTTTATTTTTTTATTTTTTTATTATTTTTATCATTATTATTATTATTATTATTATTTTTTTTTTTTTTTTTTTTTTTATTATTATTATTATTATTATTATTATTATGCAAAGCACAAATTCAAACCTGCCTTTTGTGTTTTCACTAAGGAGCTGTAATTCTTTCTCACTTAGCTGTAAAAGAGCTGTAATTCTTTTACTTTCTAAACATGTTCTTTG
>BRDA01013636.1:1567-17538 GCA_036984385.1 Crenuchus spilurus | reverse complement strand
TCTCTTCTTAGACGTCATTAGACCTGGACTCGCAAACAGACATTGTGCTGAATTATGGTACTGATGCTGCAGATTACTGCAGATTCTTCTCTGAGATTGGTGTGTGTGTGTGGGGGGGGGGGCATGGACATGTTTTTACACTGTGTTCTGTATGTTCAGGACATGATGCAGGCTCAGAAATCAGAGGTGCCGCAGGTTTATGTAGGTCACATATACTATCTGTTCACATGTGAGCAACATTTAACACACCACACAGTGCACACCTATTCATACCGCATTCATTATTCCTGCATGACACACATATTCTCTCTCTCTCTCCCTCTCTCTCTCTCTCTCTCCTCCTCTGGCTGAGGGCCTGATGGACAGACAGACAGACAGAGGGCATTTGGTATTCTGTTTCAGGCCGGGTGGATTGTCTTATTTTGGAAGCAGCGTGGTGGGGGGCTTTCTCTGCCTCCGCTTCACAGTTCTGGCTTCAAAGCGCCAAATTAATGGCCAACAAAATAGTGCGTCTCTGTCCGTCCCATGTGGGGCCAACCCGTTGAGAGTTATCATTAAGTTGAGGAATAAATGAACAGAGAGAGAGAGAGCGAGAGAGCAAGAAGAAGGCGGACATGGAGGGGTGAAATCCTGCCAGTTTGACGAAGCTCATCAGATAATGACCTCAGTGATTGAGTCCCCCCCCTTCCCTTAAAAATGCCTAGACAGGGCTGTGGTGCGTCTGCACTTCCCATACGTGGGATTGTTGTGCAGTTTTAAGAATATCGGTTCTGATGGTTACAGTATTTACATGTGTGTGCTGGACTGTGTGTGCTTAGCTTCCTGTGTGTATGAGTGTGTGCCATGAATGTATTTTGCTTGCTATGTGTGTGTGTGCCGGCTCTGTATCGGTGTGTGTCTTGCTAACTCTGTGTGTGTGTGTGTGTGCGCACATATTTCGCTGACTGTGTGTGTGTCTTTGTGTTCTCTCTCTCTCTCTCTCTCTCTCTCTCTTTCTCTCTCTCTCTCTCTCTCTCAGCCTGTCAGATCCTTTCAGTAGAGTGTGGCTGGTGGAAGGCAGCGTGGCTGCGGCTCTATTTGAAGTTGTAATGGTGTCAAAAAGTCAGAACTGACTGACAGCCGTCAGTCCCACTGGGGCTCATTAAATCATAACAACTTGACAAGGAAATAATTGAGCGCTGGCGACAAGTTGGGGCCCGTTTAGATGTTTTTATTTTCTTTCATTATTAGTTCTGGCTATTATGTTCATTAAGAAATTGCATTAAACAACAGTTGGGGGGGGCTAATGATTTGTTTATATCCCCTTTTTTATTATTTAAACATTAGCTGTGTCATGTGATACCTTGGCAGGCTGGCGGTATCATCTGCTGCATCTATTTTTTTCCCTGCTTCACCTTTTTCCTCTCTCTCTCTCTTTCTCTCTCTCTCCTTTTTCATCCCTCGTTCTTTTCCCTCCCTCCCTCCTGCTCCCTCTCTCGCTCTCTTTCTCTGTCTCTTTAAGCAGCAGGGCCTTTGGAATATGAAATAGATTATTCATTAGCCTCCTCTCTATGCCTGATTTGGTTGCGTGTAGTGTCTTCTATGGAAGAAGGATGAAAACATGTCACAAATAGGTTATATCTTATTCCAAGGGGCAACAATAGCTGCAGGTACAGAGCGCCTTTAATATTTCATGGAGTTTGACGTTAGCCACCGTGGCGCCTTCAGCTAGCAGGCCCCTCAGCCAGCCGAGAGAGGGGCACTGATTAGCCGCTAGAAGAGCTGTGCCTGTGAGAGTGATGGACACCTAGAGTGGAGCTGTGATCATGGTGGGCACCCGCACTTAATGTCCGCAGCGAGATTTACTGCAGCTTTGTTTTGTTAGGACATCAAAAGCGAGCCCGTGGATGGACTGTGTGCTGTTAATAATGCCACAAAGGGCATCGGAAAGACTTTTTTTATGCATAATTGATCAATTTAAGTTTTAAAGCCTTTCTGACCTGCATCATATCAGTGCTGTAAAACACGCCTGTTGTACTTATTGTTAAGTGTGTGTAGTTGTGTGAGTGTGTGTTGGTTCCAGCCTTCAGAACACATTCGTAAATGGATAAACACTCCAGCGGTGTGAACACAACGGGTGGTCCATGTTTTATCTATGGAGCAATCTCTCTCATGTCTTTCTGCCTATATGAAGAATGTCCACATCCCCGTACTCACTCGCAATGACACTGCTTAGAAACTGCTGATGAATACAGCCGTGTGTGTGTGGGCTCCTGTGGTGAGCAGCAGTCTACTCTTGTCAAGCATATTGAGGCAAATTATACCTGTGAGCAAAACATTATGACCAGCATGTTCAATATGCTGTAGGTCCCCTTCAGCCAGAACAGCTCTGACCTGCCAAGGCCTGAACTCTGACCTCTGAGTGCTGTCCTGTGGATTCTGGCATCAAGATGTTTGGATCCTGTAGGTTGCATGTAGGCACTTCCTACAGATGCTCGGA
The DNA here is from genome assembly GCA_036984385.1 of Crenuchus spilurus. Lineage (NCBI taxonomy): Eukaryota > Metazoa > Chordata > Actinopteri > Characiformes > Crenuchidae > Crenuchus > Crenuchus spilurus. Next base: position 15,059 of record BRDA01013636.1, on the reverse strand, counting down.
GATCGGAGGAAAAGGCCACTGTCAGCCTGCAAGCATTGCCGTTTTCATAGATGCGCCAACCCAGTCGCCGGGTCATGATTTGGCCCTTGTCAAAGTGGCTCAGGTGTCCGCACCTGCCTGTTTGTCAACATGTTGACTGTGAGAAACAACTGTTCACTTACCTTCGACTGTTCCCCATCCTGCACTGTAGTTGTGAGGTCATCATTTACGTCTTCACGTATGGTCATAATGTTTTGTCTCATCTTTAAAATTAAAAAAAGGACTTTTATTATTCCACCCATTCGTTATCGCCCGCTTAGTCTTGATCAGGATCTTGGTTAGTCCACTACCCTTTCACTGGGTGCAGGGCAAGGCCTTGCGCTATCCAAACTAAGCCCAGGACGGTGCCAATCCATCGCTTGGCACACACAAGGACAATTTTGAGTACCCAATTCACCTGACCTGCTGTTTTTGGAATTCGACAGAAAACCCAGGCAGACACGGGGAGAACATGGAAACTCCACCCAGACTGGGACTCAAACCCAAGACCTCAGCGCTGAGTGGCGAGAATGCTAACCGCTACTGTGCCACCCTCCGTTTGTCAACCCAAAACTGTTGTGTACAACTGACTGTATCCTAGTATGTTAAATGAGGCTGAAATGATGTCAATAATGTTTTCTCTATTGAAATTCAGGGATCTGACGTTGTGTTGGCTGTGATCACGTGCCTGGCACAATATTCCATGCATGCACTGGCATCTGGCCACAGGCTTCCTACTGATCAGATCCATCTTTCTCTATTAGCGTGACTACTGCTGTTGGGATTCTTTGCTTTTGGTTCTGTCAGTGACTTTTATGGATTGTGATCTGTGTAGATGTGCTGAGTGCTTGTCTGGTTGTAACACAGTCATTAAAATCAGTATTGCATTTCAACACCACTGCGTGTTTTCTCGCCGCTCATTAGGCCTGCCGTTTAGCTGTATTGTGTCATGTCAAGCACGCATCTTCGTGTTGTGCCTTTTGAACTCGTATTGCAGGTTGGCGCTTCTAAAAGCGATGGATTGGGAGGAAAGGAGCACAAACACAGTGCCGTTTACGCTTTTTAACCCGCAGCTACAACCACAGTCAAACACCAGCCGTGCGCTTTTCACTCACTCCCTTTGTCTCCTGTACCCCACTGAGCTGCTGGAGTGTGTTAGTGTGTGTGTTAGTATGTGTGTGTGTGTGTAGGCACTCCACTGCTACACAGTGAACAAAGAGGCGAGACTGACCCATATCTCACACTCTAAACACACACTGTTCATTTTTAGGTGCTCTTTGCCCTTTTACTGCACTGACCTGCTCCACACCACTACTAGTGTTTCTACACTGAGCTCCCCAAATCAAGAGTGCTTCACCTAAAAGTCACATTTACATCATTTTCTAGATGTCGTCAATCAGCCAATATGTGTTTGGAGTCCAAATTGTGCTTCTGGAGCTGCAAGGCTAATGTTTCTAACACTAGAACCAGATGTTTTAGTCCAGATCCATCACCAAAACATATCTTAGTCCCCCCAAACTGAATCCAGGTCTTAATGAAGGTCTCACAGACTAGTTCGTGAGTTTTAAAACACCATCTACGTTACTTTCGGCTACGATCGCACAGCTCAACCACACTGTTCACCAGTCCTAAAAAAACAAATGAGTGTACTCTTAAAAGTGATGGTTCTTTAAGGGTTCTTTTATTGAGAAAATGGTTCTATATGGAACCATGAACACACAAAGAATCCAGAAGGTATGCTGTAGATGGTTCTATACAGAAACCTTCTGAAAATGGTTCTATATAGCGGCAAAATAGGTTCCTCCATTATTACAAGCTTGACATTGTAATGATGGCAGAACCCTATTTGGGGCTATATAGAACCCTATTTTTAGAAATGTTCTGCATAGACAAACTATAGCACATTCCTCATCAATCAGAAGGACCCTTTGGGTTCTGAGTGTTCATGGTTCTATATAGAACCATTTTTTTACTAAAGAACCCTTGGAGAACCATCTCTTTTAAGAGTGCAGGAAAAGCTGAAGTTACAAAGGTAAAGCCATAGTAACACCATTGTTCAGCGCACTGGACTATCAGGGTAATGACTGTCTGAAAGCAGCTTAAAATAATGATTAATAGTGGATTAAAGCGCCGACACTATGATCAGAGGATCACAAGGTCGAATTCCGGTCACGCTGCTTGCATCGACAGCCGGGGCCCGAGAGAGCAATATTGGCCTGGCTCAGGTGTCTGTTAGCTGATGTATCAGAGCTGGGGATCCTCCGAGCGCGTTGGCTTCCTGTCGACAAAGTATAGGCCGCAGTTGGAAAAGAGGCGGAGCCTGACTTCACATGCATCAGAGGAGGCTGGTGCTTAGTTTTCAGCCTCCTAGAGTCAGGGACATTGCAAGTGATTGGTGCATAGGTGGGTTGATTGGCTACGTTGGGCAGAAAATTGGGTCAATAAAACAAAGCTACATGCTAATTTACTACATCAGTTCATTCAATTCATGCAAACTAGATAATAAGTTAACTGCACACTTCTTTAAAATATGCAAATTAGTTTGCATGTTAATGTTAATACAGAAAATGAGTCATTATGTAATTCTTGCATTTGATCTGCTAATATGCTGTTCTAGCGGGTCTAACACTGGTTTATTTGCTGTTAAATAGTGGCTTATGTTTGTGTGTGGAGCAGATGCATTATGGGAAATGTAGTGCCTGTATAGAATTCACATGAATTAGAATTTTTGTCTTGAGTTTAGCTGAACAATGGAAGTTAAACAGGAGGCTTCACGTTTTTCAAGTGATTATAGAGGGGCATGACAACATTTCACTGAGGCATCTATCCCGGTAAATAAGGCCTAGTGACAAATGTCACATGACACTAGTGAGCCATTGATGCTCAGAACTGTAGCGGTAGATATTGTGACTAATGTAACATGTTTAATGTGTTACATGTTTATGTAAACAGTCATTTGAAGTCGTTTCTATTGGTTAATTAGTCGTGAAATGGTTTAGATATGGTGATTATATCGTTTGCGTATTGACTACTGGACATTTGAATGTAACTTGCAGGTTTTGGCAGTAATAAGTGAAGCTGAAAAACAGTTTGGTAGTTGAAGAAGTGAAGATGAGGTAGACAGATCGATCAGCTCAGGTGATGAACGCCTTGGCCTGACTGTTGAGATATATGGCATAATTTACTTTGCATATGGTGTCTTACCAGACAAGATTCTAAATTTCCAACTGGGAGGCATCAGTGGAAAATCGCTGCCTTCAAAAGGCGGCCTGCCATTCATGTTCCCCGTAGCAGGAGATCTGAGCGCGCGGTGATAACCCGCGACATCTCTCTGGAAAACGGGAGTCAATCAGCTTTGATGGAGCACATCCTCCATGACAGGCTACTGAAGAGCGCGCTAATGAACTGGGGGGGGCTTCGCTTAGCACGTCCGCATGGAGATGGGGCCTGTGAGGAGGAGGGAGCCCACTAGATTGTGTGAGTGTGGCTTATGCATGATGGTCCTCCATAAACAACAGACTAAAAAAGCCTCACCAGCCTAGTGTGTGTGTGTGTGTGTGTGCGTGTGTGTGTGTGTGTGTGTTTCATTGTCTCACACCATGCCTAGAAAAGGGCACATCACCCTCCACCCCCCCCCACCTCTGTCTTCTAGTCACCCTCTGCGATACCTCCTCCTTAGATGAGGGACTAGATTAAATATTCATGAGCGTACAACCAATGGTAGCACTGCTTTGCCGCTCCTTCTCCCAGGGCAGGAAATGGAGGTGGGTTGAGGTGGGGAGGAGAGGGGGTGTAGTGTGGGGGGGTGGGGTCCCTGCAGGTTGGCGTACAGGGTCAGTTGAATAGATGGTTCAAAGGTTACAAAATCTGTATGATGTCCCATTCCCCTCTTTTACTCGAGCATGGCTGCCTATGAAAGAACAAGATGGCTATTGGGGTGAAAAAAAAAGAAGTGAGCCTGAAGTAAGGTTTGTTTTACAGAATAAAGAAAAACAGTCTGGGCTTCACTGGCCCCTTAGTTTTGCTGTGTTTCTGCAAATCACATCATCCTTACACACACACACACACGCACACACACTCCATCTTGCTCATCTAGAGCTTTCCGCGGCTTTTGCTGGCTTTATTTTTTAAAGATGGCACTGGCAGGCTGCTTTGAGAGAGATGTATGATATTGGCAACAAAATTCACAACTTTTGTTCATTTCAAGGATTGTTGAAGGCCCAGGTGAATTGAGAGGAGGTATTGATTTTCCTTTTCCCATGCAGTGACTCTGGGATTACCGATTTTCTCATTTATTTTTAAAGGCAGCTCGTGAGGGTTTTTTTTTTCCCCTCCCTTTTTACTCTTTTCAGTACCAACTCTTTTCTTGTCTTTTTCTTCTAACAGCAATTGTACCCATTTCTTCCCATATCAGAATCCCTCCTTGACCCTGAAAATTGTAATTCTGCTATAGATCACAGCTGCTGAATATTAGCTTTTACAAAAGCGGTTAAATAAAATATGTTCAAATCGCTGAGTCCCAGAGGACGGAGCCGAAATTCTAATCAGGGGCATGAGGAAGAAGGGATGAGGAGGAGGAGGAGGAGTTGTCCTGCATTGAGAGAACACGGGTCATCTGCAGCACCTTCTCCAAGCCTACAGAAAGGGAACGATAGAAAAAGAGATAAACACTAGTTGGAAAGACGACTCTTAATAGGACAAAGTACTAATTGGTTTGGTAATGATAGTGCGGTTGAATTTTCCGCCATCACTGATCTTCTAAAATCCCAAATGTAAGCCGCAGCTAAAAGAGACAAAACCCTTTAAACATGATAAATGAAATAACTTAAAGCGGCCTAATTAAGTCTCAAGACAAATGGGGGACAAAATCTGTGCAGTTCATTATATACCAGTTTTCATTTTTAAAGGTTTTTTTCCCAGTTTTATGAATTTTTGTAGGTTGACGAGTTTGTTTTAAGAATTGTGTGCTTCTAAAGTAAAACACGGCACTAAATGATCTCCTGTAAGCTTAAGCATACTGTAATGACTTTTCTCAGCTTAGTTGGGGGCTTCCGAATGCTTCCAATAACTGCAAATCAACTTTGCTTCAATGAAACCAAAAATCTTTTCTCCAATTTCCATTAAAAATGAAGCACTTCTTCTGGATGTTGGTGATAAAATAAGGCAACAAAGTTGCTGGTTTACATTAAAACGAGAAAATGTTGCATTTCTGACATCTAGTCGATGTTTTTTAGCCTAACATACCTCTACCGATTGGTAGAGATGGCACAATCACATTGTGTTAAGTTCAACACCTTCTTTAATAGGATATAAACTTCTTAAAAGCTCTACCGAATGGTTGAGCAGAATTTTAAAGGGTTAACACACATGTTCTACCTTTTCTGAAGATGAATGCTGTGTGGAAGTTGTAGTTCAATGCCATGCTGAAGATACGATGTGACATGAATGCTTATCTTCTTGACTCCCAAAGTCTCTAAACCAGAATCTGCTTTACTGGGACAGGCTTAGTGACTCTTAAAAATGAAAGCAAGCGCTTCCAAAAGCAACACAGCTCTACTCACCAAATGGAGAAACATATGATGATGATGATGATGATGATATTCTAACAGTTTTACCAAATGTTAAATATTATGAGTGTGAAAACGTTACTCGTGCCGATAGCTTTTCACACACTAAGATAACAATGATGGTGTATGTAAAGTCATGAATGATTAATTGCTGCTTATTTCCATACGAGATTTTTTTGGGGGGGTTGCGCTTGGGGTGGAGGGGCTTCTGGCCCCCCTGTGGCCAAGCTGCAGCGATGAAAGACTGGCAGGAAACAGCGCCTCTTATCCAGCAGGCCAAACAAGAGCACAGAGGAGGTGAAAGCACTTGGCACTTATGAAGATTTCCTCCCAACCCCAATTACCAGAGATTCACACTCCACACAGGCAGGAGGAAGAAGTCCAAATTAAAAAGGGAATAAACAGAAGGGTTAAAGGAGAATGTGTGAACAGTGCTGTTTCCCCATGTGATTAGCTTTCTCGTCTGTGCTCGCATTCACTGTGTTGAGACTGCTGTCCTACACCAAAGCAATAGACTAAAATAACTTCCAGTAGGCTTACACGGGGTATCGACTGTGAAAGTCGAATTTAACACCAATACAGCAATGGAATAACAGTAGTGTTGCTGTTTTTTTATCTTATGGTGAGATCTGGATTATAGTGTGTTACATGTTATAAGTGTTACAGTCATGGCAGCTGTGAAGACCATTGTTTAAATTAAACTTTTTGCCAATGTGATTGCACACAATGGAATTTGACTTCCGCATTTATCCCATCTGTGAGAACATGTGCCCTGAGCGGTGGGCCGCCCGATCCACAGCACCACCTGGAGCAGTTGGGGGTTAGATGCCTTGGTCAAAAACACTTCAGTCATGACCTGCCCTGAGTTTATATACACTGCTGATTGGGAAGCACTTCTGATGCAAATGAGAGAAAATGAGTCAAAACCAGGGTTGCCAGATTGTTTACCACCACATTGAGCTGAGATTGGCCAGGCTGTTAATATACACAATATTTGTCTAAGGGAACACCCTCGCTGAGTGGCGATTGGACCTACTAATGCTAATTTCTTGCCATCAGTACTGGGGTACCATCAGCTCTGGCTCAGCAATTGGTCACTGGTGCAAGCTCCTGTCCCCTTATTGGTCAATAATCAGCTCATCACACTGGTTACTGGCTTTCTTAAAGGCTCCAGCGCTGCAGTTCAGCACAGAGCCATTTCATTCATTCAATTATTTAATTCAGCCACTTATGTTTCCTGGTCTGCAGACAGGTGTTTATAGGGTTCCAGCTCTGCCCCAACTTATGGCCCTTAAATCTCCTTTTCCCAGTCCCTGTCCTCCTCTCAGTCTAGTTTAAGGGTGTCAAGGATGTTGCTTTCTTTTTTATTTTCATGGGGTGATTCATGGGATTTGTTTTTGTTGCCTGAGGAGGAAGGACACCATTTTCAGACTGTGGTTGTAATTCCAGGCGTGGTGCGGTAAGACAGCTCCTCCTCCTTCTTTTTGGCACTCAGTTGGCCACAGAAGCCTCCTGTAGCTGAGGTAGCATTGTGGAAAGGAGGGATTCGCAGAAACTTACTCGCCCTAAGCCCCCTCAATTGACACTAGAGCTCTATAAAGGTTCCCCTGGGGTGGCAGTGCACCTGTAGAGTGTAGGAATCTGTTCAGATCTTCCCCAGCTGGCATTGCACTTTGGGAAAGCGTAGAGTCTCTGACTTTAGTGTGCTTGAGATGTTTTTTTTTTGTTTATTTTCTTTATTTTTCCCATCACTCCCTTAGAGTGTAGCGGAAGCGTGTGTGTACCATACCTTTCCACCTTCGCTGCACTCAGTCATCCCCGGCTGTGGCACTTGTTTTGTTTAGTTCTTTGGGTCTGTTTTCCCTTTGTTTCCCTCTGGCTCGCATCTGTCCTGTGACAATTTGTGACTGCAAACACACCCACCAAATTTTGTTTACTTTTTACTTTTAGTTATTTTTTGTAATGTCTTGAACTCCATAGTAATTGTCATTATTCCCACAGACGTTTTCAATTCCATTTTTTTTTTCTCATTTTCAATTTCAGGAGACGAGTGGAAAAAAGAACAGATTATAAATTGATTGGAAGTGTAATTTATATGTAAATTTATATATTTATATGTAATGAACTATGTAGAGGCCAGAACTACTCAAACACTAGTTAAAATAGAGAAGACTATACGTTTTCAAGACTACAAGTCTTGACTTAGTTTTGATCCACTTAAGACTTGGTCTTGACTCAGTCTCAGCTAACTAGAACTAGCACTAGTACTGCGATCATGTTTTTCTTATTTTGGTTTGAATAGGATAGGGCTGATCTATCTCAACTGTTTTCAGTCTGTGGTTGTGAACACACAAAAAAGTAACTCGAAAGTAATTGTTCACATTATTTTACTATTAAACTCTTTGACTCTTGTTTGAAGTACTTTTACTTAATTAGGAATTTTCAGAGAAATATGAGCTTTCTTCGTAGGGTGTCCGGGTTTTCCTTTAGAGAGGGGGAGGAGTTTGGACATCCAGGAAAGACTCAGAGTAGAGTCGCTGGTCCTGCGTGTTGAGAGAAGCCAGGTGAGGTGGTTTGGGCACCTGGTTAAAATGCCTCCTGGAAGCCTCCCTGGTGAGGTGTTACAGGCATGTCCAGCTGGGAAAAGACCCCGAGAAGACCCAGGATACGCTGGAAAGACTATATCACTCAGCTGGACTGGGGAGAGGGACGTCTGGTCTACTTTGCTTGGGTTGCTAACCCCGCAACCTGGATACGGATAAGCAGATGATGATGGATAGATGGATGGATGGATGGAATTTTCTGTACTCTCCCCACACTGGCAGATCCTGTATGCTGTGCACGGGAAGCTTGGTGTTGAGCCAACAAGATCCAAACATGTTGTTCCAGCATATCCCACAGAAACTCCACTTGATTGAGACCTGAGGAATTTGGAGGCAGCTGTTGATATACTGACCACTGCTTGCCCATTTCTCTCACGTCCAACATGTCAACTATGAGAACAAACTGTTCACTTACTGTCTAATATATCCAAGATCTCCACATGCAGTCTTACTTCATCTGAATGAACATGGCAGGGTGTCGCTGTTAGAACTATTATCTGTATGTATCTGCTCATGTTCATGTGCACAGGTTAGTGGTCATTTGTTCATTGTAGTATTTTCTATAACACATGTAATACAGGGACAAATTATGGTCTTTTATTATTCGGCAATACAACCTTGAATGTACGTTCAGTATCGAAAGCATGAAGGAAGTTAGAATCTATTGTGGATCATTGTCACCATCTACTTCAGATAAATATCATGATTTTCACTTTCTCTCCTTGTCCTTCACCTCTAGCTTCAGCCCTGCCATCATATGTAGCAGGGATCTAAAAAGACCACCAGAGAGAAGAGTATTTTTAATTAAATGCACAATGTTTAATTGCAAATTATATTATCAGTATAACTGAATGCATCAAACATATCAACTGAGTGGAACCTTGACTTACGAGTTTAATTTGTTCTGTGACGGAGCTTATAACTCAATTTGCTCGTGTATCAAATTAAAATTCCCCATTAAAATGAATTTAAATGCTATTGTTCCGTTCCAGGCCCACAAAAACCACAACAATGTATTTGTTACATGTTTTTTTTTAAAGTGTACTTTATAAATAACAAATAACGTATAAAATAACACATAAAAGTGAATGTAAAAATTAACTGGCTTATTAAGTGTATTTACCTTGAAGATCAGATGAAGATGCTGGCGGAGGTGGAGGAGATTGGCGGACTTTCTCATTTCGTGCTCTATAATGCTACAATCTATTGCTAAATTTAACTTACACACTATGCTAAGGAGGTTTGTTTCTTCCTCCCTTTTAAAATTTTTTGAAAATGAGTGAGGCAGGTGTTACACAGTGCCAACATGCTATTTTTTTTCTCAGCACTGATATTGGCACTTATGCTCGCTGAGCTACCTAGTGGCAGGTGGCGTATGCTTGCTCGCTCATAGCTCAGATCTCAGCTTGCATTGTAAAGCAAAAAACCTACCAAGCAATGGATTGTATCCTGGAAATTTCATAACTTGATTCACTCGTAAGTCAAGGTATATATATATATATATATATAGGATTTTGCTTAGGATTCATCAATGTCACCATTAGTTGCAGATGGTATATTTATTATTGTAACACTGTACCACCACGTCAAAAGCCATGTCCAGAATGGTCCTCTAATCATTGGATTCAAAATCCTGGATCACTATATAAAACACTAGAACTAATATAAAGAGCACAATTTGTGACATTAGTAAATGATTTTGGACACTGCCTCATGCAGATGAGCTCATTACTGTCCTTTCAATCTTCAAAACAAACAATGCAGTGCATTATGGGTATCTATTATCAGCTAAGACACAATGGCTGCATCCGAAATCGCCTACTTCTTCACTACACAGTAGGCGTTCATCAAGCGAAAAGTACCCGGATTACCTACAGAATCTGGAGATATTTTGGAGTATACATCACTAGCACACTGTGCTATCCCACGATTCAACAAGAGTTTTGGAGTCGTTCGACGGTGAGGGAAAAATGGTGGAAAGTTGAGATTAATGTGTTTACAAGTGTAAGTAAGCTACAAAACCAAACACTTTATGATTTAAAAGTATTGCTGTGTGAATGAGGATTTCAATGAATGAACATTTATAGCGGCGGTGTGACATCACAGGTCAAAGGACGTGGTAAGATGGCAGACCGAGATTGCATGCATACTACACACTCACATGCTGATAAAGCTGCTTCCTGACTACAGTTCAGTTCAGTTTGTCTTTATTGGCATGACTGTTTCAACAACAATGTTGCCAAAGCACAAAAACATTGAACAATAAATCAGTGACTAAATTATTAAAGAAATATTAATAAGCATCAGTTAATAATTTACAAAAATAATAAAATAACACAATATTATCCATCCACCCATTATCCCTTATTAATCCTTATCAGGGTTGCTAGTCCCCTACCCCCTCACTGGGCGCAGAGCAGGGCATTATTAACACTATTAACACAACATTAATTAAACATGAAGTATTTATATAACACTATTAATAAATATAAGTATTTAATAACACTATTCATTTGCATTCTTATTTACAGTTGTTTTATAGAGATGGGTGGAGTTTAATGTGGGTGGGGTTTGGTAGCCTGAGATTTCAGACACAGTGACTGGTTGTACACTACTTGCTGTGGTGCATTGTGGGATTGAATGTATTGAAAAGTCTGCACTGTTTTTAGGCACAGCTACAAAAATCACAGAACCTCAGAGTAGTGCACTATATAATGAGCAGCTAAAGTTAGCATTAGCATGTCACAGTGGAACTGTATTTAATATAATTAATTATTAATTAATACAGCAGTCAATAACAGCGCTCAACAGTGTATTCACTGTTAATATCTTTATACTGCACTGTTGGTTGAGATGGTTCTTCAAGGGTTCTCTCAAAGAATATGGTTCTATATAGAACCATGAACACCCCAAAGGGTTCACTGCATGCTGAAAGGGCTCTTCAGATTGATAGGGAATAAGCTGTACATGGTTCTGTATAGCACCAAAAAAGGTTCTGCTGTAGTTATGATATCAAGCTTGTAATAATAGAAGAACCATTTTTGATGCTATGTAGAACCATTTTCAAAAGACTTCTAAATACACTCTTAAAAGTTATCGTTCTTCAAGGGTTCTTTAGTAAACAAAAAGGTTCTAAATAGAACCATGAACACTCAAAGAACCCAAAAGGTTTCCTCTGTTACAAGCTTGACATTGTATTAGCAGAACCCTTTTGGTGGCTAATTAAAAAATTTTAAATGTTCAAAAAGGCTCTCTACCGAACACATTCCTCATCAATCTGAAGAGCCCTTTCGCCATGGAAAGAACCCTTTATCCACGACAAGGATTATTTGAGTGTTCATGGTTTTATATAGAACCATTTTCTTTACTGAAGAACAATCTCTTTTAAGAGTGTATATTTGTCAGAAGGTACTAAGAGTCAAGAAAATGAGCAAATATTAATAACTAAGACTGAATAATGACATAACAGTATCTGTGTGTGTCATCATTCTGTAGCATCACTAGTTTACTGATATTTCATTTTCAATGGAACAAGAAATGATTATAATACAATAAACTATTAGACATTACTGTAAAACAATGAATAAACATTAGTTCAGTGTGTGTTAGTGAATTTGAAAGTTTTAGAAAGGCAGGAGACTGTGTGAGTAGGCCTCACTGCTAGCTGATGAAACCTTTCTCTGCACTGTTGTCTTAAGAGCATCAAACTCACAATTTGGCTTAAATGTGTTTAGGAAATATTGTCTGAAAAAGCTTTAATTATTTACAGGTTAAAATAAAAAAAATCCAGATTTTCAACATGTCAAACATTTTTCTACAGATTTTAGATGTTTAATAATTTAGGCCTTTTAATATTTAATGTGCCATAACTTTTGCACATGCCACAATGTTAATATTTCCAAAATGTAAAAATCAGTAAATAAGCTGTAACTGTTGATTAAAATGTGCAGAAGTTTCTTTTCTGTACAGGATGTGTAAAATTATTTAGAGAATTGATAAAACATCTAGTTTAATCAGGGGTGCCTACACATGTACATAGGACTGTAGATATATGTGTGATGTGAGTGTGTGTCTGATGTGGGGATGTGCCATAGCTGTGCCGTAGATGTGCTGTTGATGTGCTGTAGCTGTGCCGTAGATGTACTGTTGATGTGCTGTAGTTGTGCTCTAAATGTGATGAAGATGTGCTGAAGATGAGCTGCAGATGCGATGTTGATGTGCTGTAGATTTGATGTTGATGGGCCGTAGATGTGCAGTTGATGTGCTGTAGATGTGGTGAAGATGTGATGTAGATGTGCTTTTGATGGGATGTAGATGTGCTGTTGATATGCTGTAGATGTAGATGTGCTGTAGATGTTGATGTGCTGTAGATGTTGATTTGCTGTTGATGTAGATGTGCTGTTGATGTAGATGTGCTGTTGATGTTGATTTGCTGTAGATGTTGATGTGCTGTAGATGTGAAGATGTGATGAAAATGTGCTTTTGATAGGATGTTTGTGTGCTGTTGATGTGCTGTAGATGTAGATGTGCTGTAGATGTAGATGTGCTATAGATGATGTGCTGTAGATGTGGTGAAGATGTGCTTTTGATGGGATGTTTGTGTGCTGTTGATGTAGATGTTCTGTAGATGTGATGTTGATATTCTGTTGATGTGCTGTTGATGTGCTGTAGATGTTCTGTTGATGTGCTGTACATGTTCTGTAGATGTGATGTTGATGTGCTGTAGATGTGCTGTTGATGTACTGTCGATATGATGTAGATGTCCTGTTGATGTGATGTTGATGTGCTGTAGATGGACTATTGATGTGCTGTAGATGTGATGTAGATGTGTTGTTGATGTGCTGTAGATGTTATGTAGATTTGATGTTGATGTGATGAAGATGTGTTTTTGATGTGCTGTAGATGTGATGTTGATGTGATGAAGATATGTTTTTGATGTGCTGTAGATGGGCTGTTTATGTGATGATGTTGATATGCTGTTGATGTGCTGTTGATGTGATGAAGATGTGATGTAGATGTTGATGTGCTGTAGATGTGTTGTTGATGTGATGTTGATGTGATGAAAATGTGATGTAGCTGTAATGATAGTTGTAGTGTAAATGTCGTGTAGTTGTAGTGTAGATGTTGTGTAAAAGTAGTGTAGATGTCGTGTAAATGTTGTGAAGATGTCGTGTAGATACACTGTAGAAGTAGTGTAGTTGCAGTGTAGATGTCGTGTAGATACAGTGTAGAAGTAGTGTAGTGGTCGTGTAGATGTAGTGTAGTTGTAGTAATGTCGATGTAGTGTAAAAGTAGTGTAGTTGT